>OW028754.1:28874925-29037425 GCA_932294355.1 Aporophyla lueneburgensis
AATGGCACATCAAAGACATTAAAATCTAAACCTCTTCTTCATCGAATCATATTATTTAGTTAGTTAATCTTTCATTAGCTCATTCATCATTCTCTTAAAATTAATCTTTATTTTTGTTTTGAATACGAGTTTTTAAACTCACAATTCAACGTCCTATGCGACGTTACCTTAAACTTGTTTTTATTTTTGTAATTTAGAGCTTACTGCTCTTATTCTTCACTTACAAGTAATTTCAGAACAATACTAGTTCTGATACCTTTACTTTAGAGCCCTACCGCTCGAATCTATCTTAGACTAAACTAAATAGTCATCTTAATAATTATATTAATTATTCCTTTATCTGTATTTTCTTTAATTACCATTTAAGGTTTTCTTCGAGCGGCTGACTACTCGTAGAATAAGCCTTAGGTTAATTTTCTATCTAAACTTCGGAGCGGCTGACTACTCGTGAAATAAGCCTTAGGTCAATTTTCTTTCTAAACTTCGGAGCGGTTGATTACTCCTTTAAAAAGCCTTAGGTCAAAATATTTTCCACCCATGGAGCGGTTGATTACTCCCTAAATAAGCCTTAGGTCATATAGGAACATACTTCTAGAGTGGTAGTCATTGACTGTGAACTCCACCCTTACCATTATGTAGATGATAGTATGCTTGAGGAAGAATGAATGTCTGTTAGATGATTTCTGTTTGGACGAAGTTATGTTTCAAGGATTTCTCTCGAACCTTAAACTTAAAATTTTCTCTGAGTCGAAAATTTTCTGGGGTTGTCGGGGAAATGTAGTAATTCATTACTACGTACTAACCGATTGAATATCCTCAATGTTTGACATTTTGTCTGTATATCAATTTTAGGTCAAATCTTCATCACGTCCATTATTATTTTATGTTTTATCGTTTCACACTAGTCTTCTATTGTAATCCTTTCATTTAGTTTCATTGTAGATATTGTTTTACTGCAACAATTATGAGTTTATTACTTTTCACATTCATGTTACGCTATACTCACAAATTGCTCACAGATGATGCGCAACATTTTTTACTACACTATCCACGCACCAGAACCTTTAATTTCATTGTATTTCTTCATGTTTTTGCAAACTTTGTGATTATTAATTCTTTGACATTTATGTCTATAATCTAGTCGCCATAGCAACCCTTTAATCTTTTGTGGTTTTCTATGTCTTACCGCTTTTTATCTTTAAAACCAGAAAATCGTTCTGGCCGTCTACTTTTTACACTATATTTTCAAAAATATCCAACTCCAATTTTGATTTTCAAAATATATGTCAAATTCAGCTATAAAAGGCTGAGCTGCCCTAGACCTTCAGTCATTTCTTCGGCTAGTTGCCTAACAGCTAAACGAAATTATACAGGCCTTATCCCGGGGCCGACTGCCCCGGGACTCAAGAAAAGACCTCAAAGTCGCATGACAGATTCTTGGCCTTTTCTCCAGCATCTTCACCAAGCCTCTTCACCATCTACTTCTCCGAGCTCAAGACTCTGTTGAGTCTCTCCACGGCGCCTCTTCACTGCTCAGGGTTCTGCTGAGACTCTTCACGCCGCCACAAACCTGCTGTGCCACTTCTCACATCCTCGTCACTGCACTTCGAGATTCGACGGAGCCACTCCACGTCATCTCCACTACAAGGCACCTCATCTGTGTCACCGGCTGTGCTGTGCTGTATTACGGACCTCCGTGAATAGCACCCTGCATTGACCTCCTCTACATCCGGGGCTGGAGTCAGCTGCAGGACCATATTGTCTGACTCGCCCCGGACTGCCGCCGACCCACTCCTGCCTTCGAACCCTCTCGTGCTCTCCATCATTCATTAATTCATTAATCAATCATCCTTCACCTTCAGATTGTTATTTTTGAATTTGGTTTGTCTTTTATACTCATACTGTTATAATAAATCGTTTTAAAGTTTATTTTCCTATTTTCTTTGTTTTGTTTTTAACTGTCGCTTCACGACACCTGTTTGAACTGTAGGGGTTTTCTGTTGTAAAGAACTACCTAGACCAGTGATATTTGATATTAAGGTATGTAACGATGATGATGATGATGTGAATTAATTTGTCTTTTTTTTTTTTTTTAGATGATTTAATGCACTCGAGGACGAGTGATTTGTCAGAATGGCCGTGACGGCAGCCATATTATTTGACAGCTGCGAGAGACGGCGACTAAATGGCGCTAGTGGAACGTGCACCGGATGCATCATAGACAAACCTTCACTTTTTCGATCATTTGACATAAAGTTCAGTTGAATAAAATATTGTAACTACCCTCGGCCACTAGCGACCGCCTTTATAAGGAGCTGCGCTGTTGAGACGGCACGCATTTCAAACGGAAGCGTCTCGGTGCACGGACCACTGTCTCTCGACAGTCAGTACTGCCCGGTTATTAGATGTGGAACACTGTGTCCGACAGTTAGTACTATCTTTATTGCGGTGGGTGCATGGACCACTGTCCCTGACAGTCAGTACTGCCCTATGTGACCGCCCTGACTGCTATTATTCGTTATTTAATTTAATTCGGTTTTATTTCGTTTCTATATTTCCTAGATTTAAGATAACTGATTTTTTCAATTGAATAAATTTGTGTATTGCCATAACTGAGTTTTACTTCTGATGTCTGGACCAAACCCGACATGTACATAATGTGTGGGGCTTGTCAATAGTAGTTTTATTTCATGACGGTCAAAATATTCTCAGTTTTAACGTAGTCCAGGGTTTTTAAGTACTTTTTCAAATGTCAGATGCGTAGGTTTTTTAACACGCTTTTATTAGGTCGACCTGTATGTAACTAACTATGTAATGGAATCTAAGGTAACTAATTTAACCATCTTCTAAGAATCGTAGCGTCATGAAAATTGGCAGCTGTATGTAGTTCTGATGACAATACAATAATATGGTACTGTCGAACTGATCTGATGATGGAGCCGGAAGATATGAACTGGAACTTCATGGTGGAACATCGTACCATAGCTGTGTTTGAACTTGTTAGATAAGTTTTGTAATGAACTTTGATCACGATTAGGTTTCAAGGTCTGATGATGAAGTCAGAAGATAGGCACTGGCATTCCATGATGGAATATCGTATCAAAGCCGTGTTTGGACTTGTTAGAAAGGTCTTGTAATGAACTTTGACCACGATAAGGTTTTGGTTTTTACGTGCATTTATAAAAGCGTGTTTTTCTAGTGATTATTTTAAACTATAAATTTATTATCACTCTTTCTTACCTAAAGTCACATCAAAGTATAATTATAGAGGGAGACATTAACATCAATCTCAAAACAACTACCACTTACTACTACCTGGCCATACTCTACCAACGCGTGAATCGACCTGATTAAATCACCTGAAACATATTAGAGAAAATAAAATTGCAGAATTACTGTTTTGCAATGATCCGGACCAGTTCATTGTCCTACTAATACACAAATTAACTGAGTCTATTAATCACAGCACTGTCATAAAATAATCCCCCATAGCAAGCGTACCATTAAGCCGTGGATAACTGCCGGGTTACTAAGATGCATTAAGAACCGCCACAAACTCCAAATAATAACCCATAATGACCCATTTAATGACATCTTAAAATTATGTGCATCTGGATTGAGGGCCCATTTTTTAAACCCTTGCCAAACGTAATAAGACATATAGGGAAATTAGTTAAAAATAGTAAAAACTTAAAGCAATGGGCCATAAAGGACAATGCCAAATATCTCTAGCTCGAATCATCATGGTGTCCGACAGACTTTCTATATTAATGATAATTCGTACTATAAAACAGTAAGAATTATACAATATAAATACAATCTGTAGAAGTACACCGTTGAAAAGTAATTTTAAATAGTTATTCAATTTATCAACACATTTCAAGGCTATAACTTCAATTAGAAATGTTGCCAATACCAAAATAAAATAATATCGATACGGACACTTGCAAACCGATTACAATAATATCAATATGAAGCTACGTAAGTAAGTATTTAAGTACTTACGTCGTACCTCGTAATTCTTATAATAATAAATAGCGTTTATTTATATTTTTTAGTATACATTTTGTAGTTATATAATAACTAAAAATAATTTAATTCGATTATCGATACCGTCTAGAATAGTTTATTCGTAATAATGTTATTATAGCGCTGGCAACACTTGACGTAAAACAACTTCTGTCATTGTCAAAAAGTTTGACTTCTCACTTCTCCCGCGTGTCATTTGTAAAAAGTAAACATGTATTTTTTTTTTCCCTCATACCTAAGTATTCTAAAATCATATAGGTATGTTAAATGTATGTTCTTACTATAAATATATATATATATATATATATATATATATATGATGCAAGGATAATGTGCTAAAAGTTATTAATTGAATAAATCATTTGTTTATTTCATGGTATTGTTAAAATCAGAAGTATAAAGTGGTCAACTTAAAAGAACTATAACTTTTGTTGGTGTACTTCTAATAGAAAACTAGTTATACAATCAAATTCTATAATAATTTTCCTTTTTTATGAAATATTAATCATCTTTGTCGGTTCTGGCCGAGACTTGTAGGAAACCTTGGCATTCTCCTTTCTTAAACGTGAATTAAAACTGTTATGATTAAATAACTTGGGCCCTCAGTCCAGACGCTTGCATAAAGTGGCATAGCTTATGTTCGCCGCCAGGCCAGGCCTCACCATAGAATTTCAATAGCGTAGTCGAAGTTATGATGGTGGGGCCCTGGAGACAAGAGTGGCTAGCGAACTTGTCCGCCGTGCGCGGAGCTGAACAATAATATAAGTACAATTCAAAAGACTCACCTCATGGTTGAAGAACACCTGCTCTGGAGCCTACCTGGATTTATGTATGAGTAAGTATTCTCAAGATACAGGCCGCCCCATAAGGCTGGAGGCATTCACAGCATGCGGTTTCCAATAAGGTCACTTTCACTTCAAATTACTTCAATTTCAACAAACTTAACCCGTATTATTTCGCCAAATGGGGTTATTTAAACAAACAAACAATTGGATCACGACTAATTGTCACAAACGGATCGATTTTAAGGGATTAATTTACAACAGGGCCGCACCAACAAATTTGACCGATTTTTCCCCTTTTTCCAAGACCAAAATCAAAGTGACAAGTCAAACTGACAACTGACAGATGTCACTCGTTACGTACGTTTAGAAACGTAGGCGCATAGAGCAATCAATTCGAACGGGACGGAACAGCTTAAATCTCAGTATGTACTATCTCTGGGTTAATAATTTTTATTTAACAATTTAGTTAAGAATTTCTTAAATATTTTAAGTAATTTCCAAATCTGTAGAATATGACATTGCAGATTTATGGCGGTATATCTAGGGCCCTCACTTCATTATTGTTTGTACTGAGGAATCTGCAAAACATGGATTTATCTGAAGAAATACATAAATGCGACTTCAACATGTTTTACTTAGATACCTATGTGAATTAGTTAAAAAGAAATAATGACACGAAAGTTAATTGTTATGTAGTAAATAAAAGTCGAATTTTACTAAAACATCTGAACTGACAGCCCAACATTTTCGGCTTTATTGACTAGGTTCAACCTCATAGATTAACGCAAATAAGAATAAGATTTTTAACTATTTCTTAACTAAATTTGTACATATCGACCGTTCTTCTAAATATCATACTTTAAGAGAAAACCGATTTTGAACTTATTATAAGAGAAAAATTTGTAGGGTGACCATAATGTTCATAGTAATTACATGTACATTTTGTTAAGCGCAGTCAAAAAGTCATAATTTTTGCAGCTAAAAGTATTATACCGTATGTTAACTAACAGAGGGCGTTCCCGTTAACCCGCAATAGTATTGCATCCATACATGCTAAAAAAAATATTACCATTCGAAAACAAAATGTTTTTATTTTTTTTAATATTAAAATATTCACAAAAAATGTTAAATTGATACGTAAAAGAAACACTCTGTACACGCGTACTTGAAGGCTGGCAACTTCGCAATTTACCTATTTGTGAATGACGGGCCGCGCCAGCGGCGATCTATTTGATGTGCGTAGCCCCGCCCCCTGCCCCCGGATGTCCACCTAATTTTAGTCGGAACTAATATCACGCGCTGAGCGGATGTGCATTATTTTCGCATTGAAACATCTTGCGTCATTCTTGTGTGAAAAATGCGGCGTTATCAGTTCAGTGTTCAGAGGATGTATGCTGAGAGGTACCCCAATGCACATCAACCGCGGAATTCTCGTGTTATTGTGAGTGCCCTGGGCCTGCAGTCTCGACATAGAAAGCGACACTATCGCAAACTACCGATCGTTAAATAAAACCGAAAAAATTCGCTTGCCGTAACGATGCCAGCGACAAAATGGAAGTCTCGACATCTGAGATACGGACCAAAGTCATACATTATACTTGAAAAAAACGATGACAGTTAGCGCAAAACGCATTCATAGTTCGGTTTAGTAGCAATGGTACGATATTTGGTAGTCTCGCCACTCGAAGTTATTGATTGACATCGACATTTCGATGAACTTTACCGTATTTTGTTAATGTTTACGAGATGTGTTGCGTCCATTTTTGAAAGCCCGCAAAGTGATTCGTTAGCAACGCAAACGATATGTTTTGGTGTTTGCAAGTGTTTATTAACAAAAATGGCGTACTCGAAGGTGTGACTGTACTAATGAGGCTTTAAGGCCATCTATTTATGGGTTCCGGCAAAACTAGTTACGAACGAGCGTCGCCAACAACCATCGTATTAGAGGGAGCCAAATACATTTAGTATCTTTTTGAAGGGAGCCGATCGTCGTTTTTTTATTTAATAAATAACACACAACCACAAATCATGTTTCCAACTTTATTAAATCTCCATTAAGTATCATCACAGACAATCATCTCCTAATTAGACACGTTCGTTTAAGCTAGAATTTCTACGAGACGTTGCATTCTTATCCACAGGACATTTCCACCGCATTCTGCAGTTCAATAAAATAGCTCGACGTTATTAATCTACACATATAATATTTAATGATTGATGATGATAATGATGATGATATAAATAATACACAACGGAAAATAATGTTTTCAACTTTATTAAATCTCTATTAAGTTTCAACAGTTCATCACACACAATCATCTAACTACACACATTATTTTAATCTAAACACTTTACATGGCACATATTGCATTCCTATCAGCATAACATTACCACACTTTAATAAAGTAGCTTGACAAAAATAATTTAAATATACATACATATCCAAAAAACTGATATCATGCACTATTACTAAAGGATAGCCGTGAGAGACATGACATAAATTACAGTAGTCAAACCGCAGGAAAACTGAATTAATAAACAGTATTTATCACTTTGTATACAAAAAACATACAACAGCAAATCATGTTTCCAATTTTATTAAATCTCCACTAATTATCAACAGTTATGCTCTCTCTATTCAATTAAGTTTCAACAATTCGTCACACACATTAAGTTTCCTGTTGAAACTTAATAGAGTTGTTCGACTTCATCAAACACAATAATATAATAACACACATTCTTTTATACACTTTACATGGCACATGTTGCATTCATAACTGCATAACATTTCCACACTTTAATAAAGTAGCTTGACAATAATAATTTAACTAAAAACATCCAAAAAACTGAAATTATTTTATTAATACACTGTTATTTTATAATTTAAGCATTGCAATCTTAAGTCTAAGCTCTTTACTACTTACAAAAGAGCAACATATGCACTACATTATGCGCAGACTATAAAGTAGTTAATACGTAACAATAAAAATCTGGCGACAATATGGGTGGCTTTTCATGTTTTGGTACTTCTTTGTCTCCCTAGAAGTAGCCATACTTGTAGCTAACCAACAATATTATCTACCTCAAATGTAACCCATGTAGTTAACGTTGGATCTCAAACTAATTGTGAATAAACATCGGTGCCCAAGAAACATTTTCTTTGTTTGTTTTGCACCTGTTGTTCTAAACTTCTAAATAAAATACCTAAGAAAATTGAAAGACATACTATTAAAAACAACAGCTAAAATAATTACACAGAACTTGTTAGTATTTTGTACAAGATTTCTTAACCGACAAGAATGATTAAAATTTTGTTTTTGTAATTTAAATGTACTAAATTTGCTTACTTAAATAGGTAGAAAGTACATAGATTCCTCACAACTGTAACAACTGATTGCAATTTGTACATTCTTTGCAATAAAATATATCTATTCTATTGAAAGATACATAAATTACACATAACCGCAAATCATGTTTTCAACTTTATTAAATGTCCATTAGCAGAATCATCTAAGTTTACACACTCTATTTAGATACTGTTTACATGAGGCATGGTGCACACCTATTGAAAAATCTTTATCAATTGTTTACAGACTTTATAGCAGACAATGACTTAGGTACTACAAATGATGCATCTCCAAGCATAATTCAAGCTGTGGACCCGTAGTTTCACGCTGCCTTAGCCCTCCGACAGCCTTGATATGGCTATGAGACGGCAAATCTCACGCAAATGAAAATCCTTTGGATTTGTTCATATCTGTACATTTACAGAATTACAGTAGAGGTGTTAACCGAGCTCTTAAGTAAACATTAACCATTTCTTCGAATACAACAACCTCACGAATCTCTGCAGTGTCCCAAGTGTCTGTACGCAGCTATAATATGATTTAATAAGAAACTACATGAAGTGGAGTCGGCGCATGACTCAAAATGAGTTAGCTGAGTAATAATATGCTGTAACCTTGGCTATTAATGAAAAATTATCATGTTAAATACCACATAATTTGCTATATCAACAAAAAAGACATTTTCCATAATGATCTGACACTTGACAACTTTGGCATTATTTATGTTGTTTAACTGTCATTTTTTTATTGACATAAATACGGAGCTTTTGGCTACGTTGCTTTTGTTACATTTTTATCTTGTAATGTGCGTTTTGTTTGTGCAGAATAAACAATTTTTCTTTCTTTCTTTTTTTACAATGTTGTAAGGAGGCAGATTATATTTTTAATAAATTGCTAGCTGACCCGGTAGTAATAATAGATTCTACAAATTTTTCACTCATTCTTTTGATACAATCAAATTCATTGACTTAAAATCATTTCATGGAAAACAAAAACCGCAAAAATTCAAAGTGATAAGTAGGTAAAGTATCGGAATGTTGAAATTAAGCACACACAGACATACTCTTTTTGAATTAACATTTTATTTATCTCATCTTAGTTTATAATCAAATCAAAATATTTTTAATTTACATAAACCTACATGGGCACTTATGAAACGTCAGAAGCTCGTCGTGCATGTTTCCAAATTGTTGATTTCTATGAAGAAGAACCGGCAAGAAACTCCACGGTTACTCTTTTAAAAATAATTGGTGTTTACAATGGTTTCAAATTACAGTTCTAGGGCAGCACTGCGCCCCACAGTGCGTCGCTTGACTCCTGATATTGGCGCTAAGTTTGGTCGCCCGAAACAGTGGCGCCAACACAGTGTTAATATCGAAGGATATCATTACCTTGATTAAGTCTAATCATGTTTTTAAACTATTCACCATCATCATTTCTGCCGAAAGTCGTCCAGTGCTAGGTTCTGTGCATGTACAGGAGGTGTTGTCATTATCACCATGCTTGGCAGGCGGGTTGGCTATCGCAGTATGGTGGTAAGATTCATAGAGAACGCTGTGGTCACTTTCTAGCAAGTCCCATAGTCGCCTTTTACGACACCCACGGAAAGAAATAGGATGATGTTATTCTTTACGTCCGGCCGGTTTAGTTCATCTAGCTACAAAAGTTCTTTTTATCTATCCTGTTGATCCTGGCACAAATTTATGAAATTAATAAAAAAAAAAACACGAATTATTGAAATAGTACGGTTATGTCGTGAAAATTACTTACACCACCATCTTTTAGGAATTCCTAGAACTAAACAATAAATACAAACTATTTTCGTATAATAAAGATGTTTTTTCCAAATATAAAGAACAGTAATAATTGAGATAAAAACTATCCTATCTTTTAAGTTGGACCAAATTATAAATAATTAGAAGTTTGTTATGAATCTGTTCAGTAGTTTCGGATTTTACCCGTAACCCGAGATTTTTTAAATGTTTATCAGTCCTTCTAAATTTCTTTAATAAACAGTTTCCAAGATAGGGTTTAAAAAGTCACTATACAATTTGTAGTAAAAAAAAATATTTTTTTACCAATCAGTGGTCTCCATTTTTTTCCAGAATTCAAGGATTTGTACTTAACGGCTAATAATTGAAGTCGAACTATAAATAGTAGTCTTCGGTAGTGTCTCGGCATCGTTTTGTACGATGTTGCGCGGTATCTCCGATGTAGAGACTTGCTTTTGTCGTATGCATCGGTACGGCAAGCGAGTGTTTTCGGTATTATCTAGTGATCCGAATTTTCGATGACATAGTGGCGGCCGTAAGAATTTCTCCTTGAATTCAGGGAAAATTGAAGAACATTTATTAATAAAGAATAATATTTTTCTAGAAAATTGTGCAGTGAAATTGGAAATTATATCTTGCAAATACTCGTTTTTTTTATGGAATCTACTAAGTAGCAATTACTGTTTTACAGGATTAAAATGTTCCATTGCGAGGATCGTCTGGAGGACACGGTGGAGCATACGGTGGAGGTATGCCCTGCCTGGGCGGAGCACCGCCGTGTCCTCGTGGAGGCGATCGGCGGCGGCGACCTCTCGCGTCCGGCCCTGGTGCGAGCCATGGTACGGAGCGAGAGGGAATGGGAAGCCGTCACCTCCTTCTGCGAAGCAGTGATGCTCGCGAAGGAGGAGGCGGGGCGCGTGAGGGAGTGGCAGTCTCTGCGCCCTCATGCCCCTAGCCGCCGCAGGAGGAGACGCCCCGGGCGTCGGGAGTCAATTGCGGACTCCCGGCCACCGTAGGCGCGAGCTTGCGGGTGGCGAGCAATGGGTGGCTCGCCGCCCGGTAAGGACCAGGCTCGGGTCGACGGCGCGCAGTGTTCCACGCGCGCCTCAAAGAGATGTCAGCAGCAGTGTAGGGGTCTACTAGGACCGATGCCTGCCGGGGTCGCGTGATTGTTCGAAAGAGATACCGTGACCCTGGCACATGGGCAACTGATGGAACACGGGTGGGTTTTAGTCAGTAAAAGTCTGACACGCCCTCCCGCTCCGCCCAGAGCGGGAGAAGTCATTTGATGATTTCCCATCCTGAAAAAAAAAAAAAAAAAAAAAAAAAAAAATGTCTATTTGTTTTCATTGATTTTTTTCTCAAGTGTAGTTTACACATATTTTCATAGATAGCCAAGGTTACAGCATATTATCACATATTATTACTCGGCTAACCCATTTTGAGTCAAGCGGCGACTTCCCTTCATATAGTTTCTTATTTAATCATATTATAGCTGTGTACAGACACTTGGGACACTGCAGAGATTCGTGTGGTTGTTGTATTCGAAGAAATGGTTAATGTTTACTTAAGAGCTCGGTTAACACCTCTACTGTTAATTTGTAAATGTACAGATATGAACAAGTCCAAAGGATTTTCATTTGCGTGAGATTTGCCGTCTCATAGCCATATCAAGGCTGTCGGAGGGCTAAGGCAGCGTGAAACTACGGGTCCACAGCTTGAATTATGTTTGGAGATGCATCATTTGTGGTACCTGAGTCATTGTCTGCTGTAAGGAGGGCACAACATGGAAGAAAACAGTTTGAACTAAGTGAATAGTGAAAGTGTTAAACAATTGATAAAGATTTTTCAATAGGTGTGCACCATGCCTCATGTAAACAGTATCTAAATAGAGTGTGTAAACTTAGATGATTCTGCTAATGGACATTTAATAAAGTTGAAAACATGATTTGCGGTTATGTGTAATTTATGTATCTTTCAATAGAATAGATATATTTTATTGCAAAGAATGTACAAATTGCAATCAGTTGTTACAGTTGTGAGGAATCTATGTACTTTCTACCTATTTAAGTAAGCAAATTTAGTACATTTAAATTACAAAAACAAAATTTTAATCATTCTTGTCGGTTAAGAAATCTTGTACAAAATACTAACAAGTTCTGTGTAATTATTTTAGCTGTTGTTTTTAATAGTATGTCTTTCAATTTTCTTAGGTATTTTATTTAGAAGTTTAGAACAACAGGTGCAAAACAAACAAAGAAAATGTTTCTTGGGCACCGATGTTTATTCACAATTAGTTTGAGATCCAACGTTAACTACATGGGTTACATTTGAGGTAGATAATATTGTTGGTTAGCTACAAGTATGGCTACTTCTAGGGAGACAAAGAAGTACCAAAACATGAAAAGCCACCCATATTGTCGCCAGATTTTTATTGTTATGTATTAACTACTTTATAGTCTGCGCATAATGTAGTGCATATGTTGCTCTTTTGTAAGTAGTAAAGAGCTTAGACTTAAGATTGCAATGCTTAAATTATAAAATAACAGTGTATTAATAAAATAATTTCAGTTTTTTGGATATTTTTAGTTAAATTATTATTGTCAAGCTTCTTTATTAAAGTGTGGAAATGTTATGTGGTTATGAATGCAACATGTGCCATGTAAAGTGTTTAGATTAAAATAATGTGTGTAATCAGATGATTGTGTGATGAACTGTTGATAATTAATGAAGATTTAATAAAGTTGAAAACATGATTTGCCGTTGTATGTTATTTATATACGAAGTGATGGATACTTTTTATTTATTCAGTTTTCCTACAGTTTGACTGTTGTAATGAACTACAGAATGCATTAGTAATGTCAAATGAATAGGAATGTAACATATGTAAGCAGCATCTAGATTATAAGAATGTGTGTAATTAGGAGATCATTGTGTGAGATGATGATGATACATGGAGATTTAATAAATTTGATTTGAAACATGATTCGTGGTTGTTTTTTATTTATTTATAAACAGCGATCGTCCGATTCGATCCCTTCAAAAGATATAAGGCTCCTTCTAATGCGGTGTTTGTTGGCAAAGCTCGTTTGCACGTAGATTGTCCGGAACCCATAAATAGGTAGACTTAAAAGCCTCATCAGTACAGACACTCAGACACACTTTTGAGAACCCCCATTCCTCAATTTTTGTTTATAATTACTTTCAAACACCTAAAAAACTAGTTTATGAAAACAAAAATGGCTGCAAAAACGACTCGTAAACATCAACAGAGCTCAGTTGCGACAGACCAACGACAGTTGATAACTTTGAGTGTCGAGACTACCAAATATCGTTCCATTCCGATCTTCGGAACTTTGTAACGTTTTCGTTTGTTAAAATGGTCGCTATCTATGTCGAGACTGCAGGCCCTGGTGCGTATTCGTAACAATGAACCGGTAGTGCCGCGTCGTTCTGATGGCCCCCGACCCGTGATCTCTGTGCGGCAGGAAGAGAACGTGCTAAGGCATTTTGAGGAGGAGCCCGGTTCAAGCACTAGAAGAGCCGGCCGCCTGTTAAACATGAGTCACGTCGGCGTCGCAGTCTTTAAAATTTTAAAGAAAAACAAGCAGCATGCGTACTCACTTCAAAAAGTACAAGGTCTGCTTGGTCCAGCTGACTTCAAGCGCCGGTTAACTTATTGCCAGTGGGCACTGCAGCGATGCGCGGAGGACACCCACTTCATCGAAAACGTCATTTATGGTCAGATGAAAGCCTATTTACGCGCAATGGCATGTGGAATCGACGTGTATGCCATCACTGGGCAGAAAGAGGCCATAATCCGCGTGCCACTCGGCCGTTAGCACATCAAATACGGTGGTCACTGAATGTGTGGGCTGGGATAAACGGAAATAAAATAATAGGACCTGTCTTCATCCCAGGGACTCTAAACCGTGTGAGGTATCTGGCTCTTCTTAACGACACCGTCGCGCGCTACCTCGACAGATTGCCGCTAGCCGAGCTCCGAAATGTGTGGTTTCAACACGATGGAGCACCCCCTCACATTTCAATAGAAGTGCGGTCGCGGTTAAACGACTTGTTTGATAGCCGCTAGATCGGGAGGTACGGTCCCGAGGCGTGGCCACCACGGTCACCTGACTTAACGCCACTTGACTTCTTTTTTTGGGGTTGGGTCAAACAACTCGTTTATAAAAAAGAAAGCCACTCGCGGGAGGAGATGGAAATGCGAATCCGCACAGCATTCCGTGTTATCAGGAACCGCATACGCGAGGACCCGCTTTTAATGCGACGAGTGCACCAAAATAATCGTCGGCGATTGCAACAATGTGTAGACAGAGGAGGTCAGCATATTGAGCAGTTCAAAATCTAAGTAAGTTTTTAACATTATTTAAATATATCATATGTACGCTGCCAGGCTAGGCCTCCCAATACGATCTCAAGTGCGCAGTGGAAGAGTTATAATCGTGGGGCTCTAGAGACAAAAGTGGCTAGCGTACTGTCCGCCGTACGCGGAGCAGACAATACAAGTGAACAATTACAAATACAACAAAAGCACTTACCTGTTGGTTGAAGGACACTGCTCTGGTGCCAACCTGGAGATATGTATGTAAGTGAGTGTATGTGTATCGTGTCGTGACGTTATGAGTATTCTCCTGGTAACAATCCGCTCCGCTCCAAGAGATCTGCCTTCCAGACATGCGGTCTTCAAATCACTCATTCACAATAGCGTCACTTTGGTTTGACCTTCAAACTATTTATCCAAAATATGTCCAAAACCCGTGTTATCAAACGTCAAATTAGGGGTTATTAACAATCAAACAACTGGATCACGACTAATTGTCCACAAACGGATCCATTTACAAGGATTAATTTCAACAAACACGTCGCGGAACTCAACACGGCGACCGGGGCTATTTTAGCGGCAAAACGACAGAGCGCTGTCGAGTGTCAACGTCAAAAAATGACAAGTCAGATGTCACTTCGTTACACGCGCATTCCATTAGGCGCACAGATAATAAACGGTACGCAACATCATAATAGCTAAAACATTTCGAAAACATTAAAATAAAAAATAACACTAAACGACTGTGCTACAAAATTAATAAGTTCAGAAGGCCCACTCTTTCCTAAAACTGTTTTTATACTCAGGGAGTACCCCGTTCAACGAACGTCTTACTACTACTGTGACGTTACACGATTGCTATGAATAAACGCAAGTATTACGAAGGCAACTGCTTAAAGTAAAAGTTTTTAAATTTCTGTATTGGAGAAAAAATTCACTTGCTAATGTGTAATACCGTCATTATCATTTAAATCCTAGCTAAACTGTGGTTTAAATAAATGAAACTTTCTCCAAACTTAACCGCACACTATTTATTAGCGGTACATTATTTTTTAGATAAAATTAATTTTTAAAAGCTTTTTTCAAATTAACACTGTAAGCCTGTCGTACCACCGGTCTGAGTGGCTAGGTAAAACAAATTTGTGTACTTGTTCCGTGAGTGGACCTTCTGTACTCGTATCTGTTTATTTTGTGGCCACGAGCCCGCGACGATGCGCGACGTGTCGGCAGAAGCGCTGCTACCACCCCGCGTTCATTATGCGGCCGCTGCGTGCAGAATAACTGTCTAATACTCTGTATTTTAATTTTAATGTTATTGAAACGTGGCTTAGATAGGTAGATACATGAATTTATGTTTTTTTTATTTACCTACTAGGTCCTTACAAATCCAAGGTGCCTCAGTGACGCATTGCTTTGTCAGCTGGGCATTTGTGACGGGTTTTTAAATGTTATTGCTATACCTACACATACTTACATAAATGTTTAATTTTACTGATAACAACCCGATGACGACGTGTCTTTCTAATTCATTATACCGCTAAAGTGCCCTTGGGAACTCTAGTTCCCAGACGTTTTATGCCGCCATTATAAAAGTCGCCGCTCGCCACTCAGCGCGGCGCGGCGCGCGGCGGCCGGTTCGCTCTACTTCGTGAGTATTCGTGAGACGCTCGGCATCGTGCGTATTGCAACGTTGCCGGTTTGTGCAATGCTACTACGCTAGGTACAGACGCCAACACATCAAGCTACTACAATCTGTCAGATTTCTTTGATAGATTTTCGACTTTAATTCTAGAGCATTAGGTTCAAGGTTCATTGGGAAAAATTGACAGTTTCGGGTAGCTTGACCTGGTGGCGTCTGTACTATTCCGCGTTACTATTTTGATTTTAAACAGGTGGTTTCGAATTTATTGCAAATTATTAATTTTTTTTAATTCGGATTATTTTATGCTTATTTTTCTATGCTGATATTTTTATTTTAATCTATTAATAATATAGATTAACGAGTTTAGGGGAACGCCCTCTGTTATTTAACACACTGTACCTATATGTACCTACTGTTTACAATTTTGTTTTCTTTATCTTTAATGTCATTTTTATTTAGCATATTTTTACAGCTTTAACAGTGTTTGCATAACATGAAAGGCAAACTATATACGATGAACTACTTATATATGACAGTGATCCATAGGGATACATTTCGATAAATAAAACACGATCAGTACCTATAATTATAAAAAAGAACTTTTATTTCACATAAACGTAACCTTCAAATAGTCTTACATCCTAAAAATACGAAATTGCAAGTGAGCGAAGTTATTTTCAGTTTCGAGTGCAACTATAAGACTCCATTTTCAGAGAAAAAAAATTAAAAAATTGTGGGGTAGATACGATTCGTTACTTTTCTAGAGTGATCTGTATGTACCCTCATAGCAAGCAATTTTTAAGCGACTAAGTAAATATTTGTTGCTTGAACTGTCGGAAGCGATTGTGTTTCGTGTGGTACAATAATTAAATAGTGCAGTAAATATTAATAAAGTCTGGCACACGAAAGTTGATCCTGGGGTTTAATCGTAAGTTTTTATATGGCAACTTTCTAAAAACGTCAGATGATTGTCATTCGACTTATATATTGTCAGACTATTCATAGGATTTCATTGTATTTATACTAGAATTTTAACGTTTAAAATGAACAAAACAATAAAAAGTGACGTGCGGAAGTTATTGTTTACTATGATGAATTCATTTGAAGAAAAACAACAAAAGAAACGAGATGATTACAACGAAAAACAGCAATGTTTACTTGCGATAACAGACTTTATAGGTTAGTTTATACATATAATTTTGATACTTCTAAATAGTATTATAATATTTGCTTCAAAATCATGTTTACCTTATTCGCTTAGTTATGCAATGGATGTTTTGTTTACAGACAATTTGAATATTGAAGGTACCGAAGTTGCATCGGTTAAAGGAAATATTGCAAAACTAAGTGCTTTGGGAGAGATTGAGCTAATTAAAACCCAGAACCAGTTTTTGGAAGAAATTTCGTCAATCACTCGTATGTAACTGTGTATGCAGTGTTTTTACTGTGTAATGTACTGCTAGAATTCATATCATTATGGTATTATAAATGTATGGGATGTAATTTATGTTTTATTGTTTTCTTTTTCAGGAGTTAGCGTCGCAACTTTAAAAAGAATTAAAAAGGAAGGACGATTGAATGATGGAATTTTTAGTACACCAGGGAAAAAACGACCCCATAAGCCCACAGTATCTAATTTGGACAGCTTCGATATAAATGCTATTAGAAATAAAATTAATGAATTTTACTTAGTACAAAAACGAGTACCTACTTTGCGAAGCTTATTGACTGAACTGAGGGAATCTATCGAGTTTACTGGCTCCCGTGAAACTTTGCGTCGCATATTACATAATAATGGTTATGAGTTTAAAAAAAAACAAAAATGAACGGTCCTTACATATTGAAAGATTTGATCTTGTAGCTTGGAGACACAAATTTTTACGAACTATTTCTTCCAAACGTGCAGAAGGGAAACCAATAATTTATTTAGATGAGACATATGTTCACCAAAATTATAGACCCAAGAAGTCATGGCAGGGGCCTTCAACAAGTGGTGTTGTAGACAAGATATCAGCAGGCAAAAGGTACATAGTTGTTCACGCTGGTTCAGAAAGAGGCTTCGTGCCAAATGCACTTTTATTGTTTAGCACTAAATCAAAAATGGCAGACTATCACCATGACATGAATTCACAAAATTTTAACAAATGGTTAGTGGAAAAACTTATACCCAATTTGTACGAGCCAAGTGTCATTGTCATGGATACTGCAAGTTATCACACAGTGCAAGTGAATAAACCACCTACAACACAGACTGTGAAAAACAAAATTCAACAGTGGCTCAGAGAAAATAACATAGATTTTGAAAGTCATTATACGAAAGCTGAATTGCTCTGTCTGGTTCAGAAACATAAACCAGATCCAATTTATGAAGCTGATCAATTATTAGAACAGCATGGTCATGAAGTACTGCGTTTACCTCCTTACCACTGCGACTTAAATGCCATAGAGCTAACTTGGAGCCTGTTAAAACGTAAAATCGCAAGTAAAAATATAAATTTACTATCTATTGAAGTGGAAAGAATTATAAGGGAATCCTTTGAGTGTGTAACCCCAGAAGAATGGAAAAAAAATACTGATCATGTTATCCATATAGAAAATACATACAAAGAAAGAGACAGAATAACCGATGAAGAAATGGATCGGTTCATCATAAATGTTGGTGACGATAGTAGCAGTGATTCGGATGCATCACTAGAAATGGAATTTTTAGATTCCGATTTTGATTATGATTCATAAAATAAAGTATTTAAATAATTAACCGTTTATTTTTTTTTTCTATCAACATACATAGTCTAAATAGCTTGATGTCTATGAACCTCATTAATTACGATCATTGCATACGATAATTAATAAAATAACTAAAGTTTACAGATACTAATATTATAAAGCTGAAGAGTTTGTTTGTTTGTTTGAACGCGCTAATCTCAGGAACAACTGGTCCGATTTAAAAAATTCTTTCAGTAACCAAAATGCGGATGAAACTGCGGCGGACAGCTAGTTCGATATAAAACTGGTGAAATCTATTTAAATTAATCAGAACTCATTTACGTAATTCACTGGTCGAATTTTCAATTGTCAAATAACTTTTACTAATATATAGTATGTTAGCTTTTACCAGCGGCTTCGCCCGCGTGGCGGTCGGAAACTATCCCGCGGGAACATACTACCGGGATAAAAAGTAGCCTATGTCCTTTCTCAGGCTCTAAACTATTTGTGTACCAAATTTCATTTAAATCGGTTCAGTAGTTTTAGCAGGAAAGCGAGACAGACAGACAGACAGACCGACAGACAGACAGAGTTACTTTTGCATTTATAATATTAGTATGGATGATTTGGTAGTTTTGTATAAAAATATGTCAATCCACCGTATTCATTCGGCAGAATACTATACTACCACGAAAAATCGGTTTCAACCTTGTTTGAACATAATATTTTTTTTTACAAATATCAAAACTAGTTATTCCTATTGCACTCCGGGTTACCACACTTGGATTTTTTAAATTTGCCGCTGTTTTTCAGGATCAACTTTCGTGTGCCAGACTCTAATATCAGTGTTTTTCGTTTTGTGATATCAAAGTAAGTACCTAGATCATTTCAATATTGCCTATTATATTTGTAGAATAACATGACAGGTATTTTTCCTATGTTAATCATTTATCTGATTCATCGTTATCGAGAATGGCTGATTACTGGGTTTAAACTAAAGCGTATATTATTATATTTTTAAATTTAAATAATTATTGACAGGAAAAAAAAATATCAAAGAAACCAAATGTAGGTGTGATATAATTTTTAACCGATGAAAAAAAACGGAAGAGGTTCTCAAGTCGACGCGTATATATAGTACCTGGATGCCCGAGCTTTGCTCGTTATTTTTTTTGGTAAATTGTGTTTTTTCGAAATTATATTTAAATGCAAATAGATTGTAGCCACAATAAACTATTAAAAAACTTTTTAACTAAAAAAAACCACCGAAAAAACTGAAAAGCCAAAAATAAGAAACCATTTTTACTTACCCTTAATAACTAAGTTCAAGTATACCTTAATAATTTTCAGTCAACGCCAACACATACATTACATTTGTAGACATAACCAAATCAAATTAATTAATTAATTTGCTTGTGTGGCGCTAACTCTAAATTATTTAGGTTTACTTAGGGTAAATAAAAAAGGTTTCTTATTTTTTGCTTTTCAAAAAGTTTTTATCAACAAGACATAGCCGTTACAGTTATTTAATGTTTATTCGATTGGTGTACTGGGTAACGATGAAAAAGCAAAAAATTATAATAATGAGTGGTTTAAATTCTATAGAAGGTATTATCTTTAAACATCAAAAGTGATTATAAAAAAGAACAAAATTGATGAGTGTCCTACGAGAAAATGAAAACTATACTTTTGCTATTGTAAAATTTCGTATTTTTACTGCTTTACAGAAAACGAAGCTATGAAAAAGAGAGGAAGAAAACCCCAGGTAGATAGAAAAACACAAACTGAGTTATTTAAAAAATATTTTAAACAATTACAAAAACCTATTGTTAAATATAATGACCCCATCTTCACACTTATGGCCGAAGAGCTGGGTGACAAAATGACACCGATAGCATTGTATATGTCATTTAAAAAATATGGGAAATATTCAGCAGCTCATAATGTTGAAGAAAAACAAAATCAAACACCAGACGATGTATCGATGGTACTTCTACTTTATCAGAAGATATTGTAAGTCGCAGCTCAGTAACTTCGACCCCAACTATTAATGTTTCTAAAGATAAAAGCATTAATTCAAGTGGACAGAGTAAAATATTTTCATTTGACATAGATATATGTATATGATCTAAAAAAAATAACACCTTTAATTGCGTACAAGAAAAGAAAAGACGGTTCACTTCGGACTTATAAAACTTTACCAAAGTATAAATGGTCTGACATGATTAAAAAGAAAATATGGCAAAATTCAAAATTACGTTGTACGTGGGTTTTGAAAAAAAATAATATTCAGAATGACTATATTAAGTTAAACGGTCATTGTGGTCAGTGTTATTCAAAGATTGAAATATCAACTTTAAAAACTTCTGAAAAAATACAGACATTGTTGTGTAGCATACAGAACATAAAAAAATCAATCAAACATAAAGTAGTAAGAAAATCGAAACTAACACCGTACACAAGACATCAAATAGCTAAAAAATTAAAATTCAAACCAGCTATTTTGGTTCGCCATGAAATGGCTTCAAAACTAATTACTACTGAAGACCGTGAGAATATTGAATCGCCAGTGTTGCCGTCGATTTCCGCTTTACGACAAATTAAATCAGACGCTAAAATTGGAGAGTTGTTTGATACAAATCCCTTGACATTGCTTATAATTATGGCCAAAACTGCAGATTACGTAGACAGTATTCATGAAATTCGTATTCATCCACATTTTGATATTTATTATTGGACGAACAAGGAAGTTGAATACTATAATATGTATTATAATAAATTTGATAAAGTTACCATTACAATTGATGCAACGGGCTCTTTTTGTAAAGCGATACAACTACCCGATGGCACTCAACTTACTAAAACACTGTTTTTATACGTTGGACTCATTACTGCTAATGAAAAATTGAAATCTGTCCCTATTCTTCAAATGGTAACCGATTCGCACAGTGCAACATCAATCTCTAACTGGTTAAAAAAATGGGTAAATGGTGTTACTAACGTGCCCCACGAAGCAATCACAGACGATTCCTCAGCTTTGCTATCCGCTATCACTCAGGCTTTTACATCGCATAATAGTACAAAAGATTATATTTACCACCTGTTTGCCGTTTTGGAGGGGAAAACAGGAACTTTACCTGCTACTTTCATTAGGCTTGACACTAGCCATTTCACAAAAACCGTGTATCATTTACCGTGTTTTAAGGATGGCATAGAAAATCGTATAAAATATTTTTATATACGCTGCATATTGATGATTAAGAAATGCGAAAAGTACGATGTAGCAAAACAAATAATTGAAGATATTGTGAAAGTATGTTTAGGACAATACAATGATAGTGATATATCTGAAAAAGCGAAGGTTTTTGAAGCTAAAACACACCTTGATTCACTTACAGATGTGATTGATACAGCTCCTAAAGCAGCAGATTATATTAAAAAAGACATTTATGAAGAAGAAAATGTGAAAGAAGAATTTAATATTATCGGAAGCATTGAATTTATGACATGGTTTGACCACTTAGTCGATGCTAATAAAAAAGCATAATAGAGAGAAACGCAAATTCATTTTATTATCCGCCCTTTTTATCTACACTGAAGAGGTTATTGTATAAACTACCACTATGGTCAAATTTATTGTGTCCCTTTTTCAATTCACAAAATAAAGCTTCTTCCTCATCAGCGGTAGAATTACTTTAAAACTTTAAAGAATCTTATAATTAAAACAAAGATTTCAAGACCCAGAATTGATCAATTTATGAAAATTCATTTGGAAAATTTAGACGGAGAGTTAAAAATTGCTCTAAGCGATTTAGGTCAAGACATAACCAATAAAAGAACCCCGCGACCGAAAATTGCCAGAAAGAGAAAACGTAATAAACGTTTACAGAAAACAGCAAAAATACCTAAATGTAGAAGTCGTCAAAGATTTCCTGTAGCCTCGATATTTTCTGACGAACCTTCGTTTAGCGAGAATTGGAGAGGAGAAAATACAGTAGCAGCCAACCCAATATCACAAAAAAGTTATGGTAAATTTGTAAGAAATGGCAATTTAAGCAACTCTGTCCGTGACGGTGAAAATGAAATGAAATTAAGGAATACGTGTGGCCTAGACTTAGTATTGTACCTACTGTCTTTAGGATACAATACAAATCAAAGTATCAAAAAGAGTATCGATATTTTCAAAAATATTTCGATCGCAAGATACATTCAACATTTATCTGATAGTGATTCACCACATCAAGAACTTTATGAAATGAGATCTCATATAGCACTTGAATATTTCAAAAAAGAGCGAGAATGTAAAGTTGTAAATGTTGATTGTGCTTGTAATGCTACCTTTATATTTGAAAGTATATTATTAAATTCTATTTCCAGTGCAATTTTCACAAAACAGTGTTTTAACGAATTGTGTACATCAGACAAGATATACCGAAAGGTGCCTTTTTTGCCGATTAATATAGATATGATTAGAATTTTTGGATTTTCCAGTCTAGAAGATGCAATTTGTATTGGGGATGAAAATAATACTTGTGTGGCATGTAAATGTGTAGGAAATTAAATTTACGATCTTTCTAATTTGATCTCGTTTGATTTGAACGGGACAGATAAAGTTAGTTTAAAGGAATTACCCGAAACAATCAGTTTAAAAGGAAACTGTTTTAAAATATTAGGTGTTATTGAGTATGTCCCCTCGTTGGAACCGGATGATATTGGGCACTACAAGGCGCATGGTTTTCTGAACGGCCGCATGGTCTGTTATGATGATTTAATGCTTAAATTTTACAATAGTAGAGAAGAACAACCTATTTTGTTACACATTCTGACATACGGTTTGGCTGATCCTAATTTTGAAAAATAAGAAAAAAAATCAATAACCTGGACTTCGGCTTAAAATATGTTGGTAGTTGATTGGGGTTATCCGTATTGTAATAATTAACGTTACAATTATTTGTTTTCATCTTTGAAAATGGAGCCTATAGTCGCACTCGAAACTGAAAATAACTTCGCTCACTTGCAATTTCGTATTATTAGGATGTAAGACTATTTTAAGGTTACATTTATGTGAAATAAAAGTTTTTTTTTTTATAATTACACTGATCGTGTTTTATTTATCGAAATGTATCCCTATGGATCACTGTCATATAAGTAGTTCATCGTATATAGTTTGCCTTTCATGTTATTCGAACACTGTTAAAGCTGTAAAAATATGCTAAATAAAAATGACATTAAAGATGAAGAAAACAAAATTGTAAACAGTAGGCACATATATAATAATTTTAGCTGCAAAAATTATGACTTTTTGACTGCGCTTAAAAAAATCTACATGTAATTACTATGAACATTATGGTCACCCTACAAATTTTTCTCTTATAATAAGTTCAAAATCGATTTTCTCTTAAAGTATAATATTTAGAGGAACGG
The DNA here is from genome assembly GCA_932294355.1 of Aporophyla lueneburgensis. Taxonomy (NCBI): domain Eukaryota; kingdom Metazoa; phylum Arthropoda; class Insecta; order Lepidoptera; family Noctuidae; genus Aporophyla; species Aporophyla lueneburgensis. The sequence goes on from OW028754.1 coordinate 28,898,973, forward strand.
TCGATATGTTCAAATTTAGTTAAGAAATAGTTAAAAATCTTATTCTAATTTGCGTTAATCTATGAGGTTGAGCCTAGTCAATAAAGCCGAAAATGTTGGGCTCTCAGTTCAGATGTTTTAGTAAAATTCGACTTTTATTTACTACATAACAATTAACTTTCGTGTCATTATTTCTTTTTAACTAATTCACATAGGTATCTAAGTAAAACATGTTGAAGTCGCTTTTATGTATTTCTTCAGATAAATCCATGTTTTGCAGATTCCTCAGTACAAAAAATAATGAAGTGAGGGCCCTAGATATACCGCCATAAATCTGCAATGTCATATTCTACAGATTTGGAAATTACTTAAAATATTTAAGAAATTCTTAACTAAATTGTTAAATAAAAATTATTAACCCAGAGATAGTACTTACTGAGATTTAAGCTATGCCACTTTATGCAAGCGTCTGGACTGAGGGCCCAAGTTATTTAATCATAACAGTTTTAATTCACGTTTAAGAAATTTATGGCCCATTGCTTTAAGTTTTTACTATTTGTAACTAAGTTCCCTATAAGTCTTATTACGTTTGGCAAGGGTTTAAAAAATGGGCCCTCAATCCAGATGCACATCTTAAAATTAACCTACCGCCGATATCTCAACTTTTGTAATAATCTAATTAAAAATTAAAAAGAAAATTTGAAAGGGACCTTGTCACAATCCTAAGACACCGACTTCCGAAAAAGAATTTTTCTACAAAAGGTTTTTATTGTCCGACAGATTCGTGATGAGATAGTGCCAAACTGCTTTTATGTTTTGATGCAAAAATTAACTTTAATTCCATTTAAACGTCTTGTTGAATTTACATATAGCACATAAACTTAGGTCTAAGATGACAAATTATTTCAAACTATTGTATGCCAAACATGGTAGAGCAGTGCAAACGCACATCAAAATATCGATAACAACTCTGTAACCACTGTCTCACAATAAAGAACTTTTGACTTTGACTTTTACTTTGAACACTCTCAGAGAAACTCTAGCACCTAGGTGGTATATTTCAAAATGGATATGGGTCTGTAATTGTTGATATCAAAATCAAAATCAAAAGTCATTTATTCAAACTAGGCTGAGAGTCAGCACTTTTTGAACGTCAAAGTTACATAAGACAGTCCCCCCAAAACGCCCGCCCTTCGACACTTCCTAGTGCTTTAGCTGGGAAGAAGAAGTGGCGGAACAAACTCCCCAGCAGCACAGCTGTCTGTTAAGTTAGAAGAACTTGATTCTATACAATATTGTGTAAGTAATGAATATTATAAAACAAAACATACATTATTCGCCATATGTCAGCTAGCACACGCCAATATACCAACAAAAACATTGAAAACTAAACTCAAGCTGAAATAATAAAACAAAAACATAAACAGAACTTAAAACCTAAATGAGCCAAAGCCTCCAGGCATAAAGGGCGTGCCCGCTTACATATTCAACGATGCAAAATGATCCATATACATACATTGATGCATATAGCTACGTTGAAGTTACAATAGTTAAACTAGGACCTCCGGATTCAAATAAAATAACAGTTAATACAAATAACAATAACAAAAACCATGGTCAGCAAGACTACCAGTCACCACAAGCAGTCTCTATCCCCGCCCTTGTGTACAAGAATGATCATAGATTGCTTAAGTGGCGCAGAGAAGACACCCTTTGCAAAACAAAGATCAACTAAGTGACTTATGATAGGAACAATTTCCTGCCTTATGTGTTTCAAAAATCTTGTGGATACATTGTCCCAGCCAGGAGCGCTGTCATATTTTAGGCTCATCAAAATCCTGCTCACTTCTTCGGGATCAGTATCTAAAAGAACAAAATTGTGTTCATTTGTGTCGATGGTGTATCAGATTGAGAAGGGTTTAAATATTGTGCTGAAGTTTGAAGTTTTTGAGCTAACTCTTTACTAATATTTGCAAAATTAATCGTTTACAGACTCAGCTGGATTAGGTCTCATGTGTAGTAGTTCTGTGTTTTGGCTCTTAGAGTTATTTGTGTACGTTTTAACACGTTGAGTGCTATGAAAGCTTTTCAGGGTCACGACCTTCAGCAATGAAGAACGCGACTTAGAAGAGAATATGGCCGATCACGCGATATCGCGTGCTTGCTATTAACAATTTCGTATGCGCTCTAAATCTGTGGCCATATCGGATTAACCATCAATCTGTGTTTGGCACTCAACGTGTTAATATTTTTGCAGAGTAATTTACTGTTTGTGGCGGAATTAGCAAGTAGGTCCCTTTCAAATTTTCTTTTTAATTTTTAATTAGATTATTACAAAAGTTGAGATATCGGCGGTAGGTTAATTTTAAGATGTGCATCTGGATTGAGGGCCCATTTTTTAAACCCTTGCCAAACGTAATAAGACTTATAGGGAAATTAGTTAAAAATAGTAAAAACTTAAAGCACTGGGCCATAAATTTCTTAAACGTGAATTAAAACTGTTAAATATGATTAAATAACTTGGGCCCTCAGTCCAGACGCTTGCATAAAGTGGCATAGCTTAAATCTCAGTAAGTACTATTTCTGGGTTAATAATTTTTATTTAACAATTTAGTTAAGAATTTCTTAAATATTTTAAGTAATTTCCAAATCTGTAGAATATGACATTGCAGATTTATGGCGGTATATCTAGGGCCCTCACTTCTAACAACAACTAAAAATTTAAAAATAAAAACTTTTTAACAAAAAAAAAAAAAAAACAACCGACTTCCTTAAAAACACTACAAAGTGAAAAATAACTTCAATTTTGGAAGTCGGTGGCAAAAACCTCAAATAAAAATCCTAAGACAAAAAGTTTCAATTTTTAAATTTTTAGTTATAGTATCTACCCCGCACTAATTCCAAACAAACAATGCATATTTATGCGATAGCAGAAATCGCGGTGGGTTTGCTGTCATTTTTTAAAGAGTTCCGGTGTCTGTCTCCGGAACTCATCATCAGATCTATATGAAACTTATATGGGACCATTTCGAAATAAACCCCTTTCGAACAAAAAATAATTTTGCAAATCCGTTAATATATGACGGAGTTATGGCCGAACATACATAAAAATATATATATATATAAACATCCGAATTGATAACCACCTCCTTTTTGAAGTCGGTTAAAAATTCGTGGACTGTATAATATGGCCTATTTACCAAGCAGACATTTATTTTTTTCTTAAAAATATTAATATTATTGATTTCTCTTATTTGTTTAGGAAGCTTATTATAAATTCGTGAAGACATTCCGAACAAACTTTTAGATTTTGTCAGCATATCGACGGCAGTGCAGGTTTTTAAACTTTTCCCCATTGGTTTTCACAAATGTAGCAATCTCATAGATGTAGAGGGCAGGAAAGGTCAAAATCTTTAGCTTTTTAAAATATGGCATACAACTCTCTGCGGCACGTATGCCACAAATAGCTCTAAGATATTTCTTTTGCGCCCTAAAAGCGAGTTCTCTGTCTGTAGCATTCGCCCAATAAATTAGTCCATATCTAAGTGTAGACGTTACATAGGCATGATAGGCGGCTAGTACTGCTGCTTGGTTTACAATCCTGGACAGTCTGTATAAAGCGTAAGAAAATTTATTTAGTTTTTACACACCGTATCAATTTGTGCTTTCCATGACATATTTTTGTAAATATAATTAGTCCTAAGAAATTGATGGTGTCTGTTTCCTCTATTGTTATCATTTGATATGGAGGATGCCGTCACGTATCTTGTTGATTCTGTCGTTAGTAAAGTGGATAAAGGGCACAAATGCGTCGGCGTTTTCTTGGACCTAGCAAAAGCTTTTGATACAGTTTCCCGTCCAATCCTACTAAAAAAAACTAGAAGCGCTAGGGATCAGGGGCTTGGCTTTGGACTGGTTTAAGTCCTATCTAGAAGAACGAAAACAACGTGTTCGTATTGGTGAGTACGTCAGTGATTTTGCGAACGTTGGCTACGGCGTACCACAAGGCAGCGTTCTGGGCCCCACGTTGTTTCTGATCTACATAAACGACCTATGCTCTCTTGAACTCTATAATGCCAGTATCTTTACTTTCGCGGATGATACCGCAATAATCTTTCATGCAAAATCCTGGAGTGATGTCGTTGGTGTGGCTCAGGAGGGATTTTGGAAGGTTGCTATCTGGCTGCTGAACAATTTATTGACCTTAAACGTCAGCAAAATCAAATCGGTATGTTTTAACATTTCAGAATCAGAATCAGAATCAATTATTTGTGAAACATAGGTTATTGGTCAACGTGTCAATAATCCATTGAGCAGTGCCTCAATGAAGTATGCTCTATTACATCTGAGGGCAAATTGAACATGGAGCAAAAACTGCGGATTAGTACCCTATATCGAAAAGTTAGTCACGGAACATCGCAGATGGCAGTCCAGTACCAGTCCCTAAAAATGAGAGCCGTCCAGGCCCACTCCACCGTCCAAACACTCGAAGACCAAATTGATCTGTCTCAATAACTACAAGACCTGAAGCTGAAAATCGGAGCCTCAATTAAACCAGTAACGGAAACTTCCTTTGCCGACATGGTAAAAAAAGGTACCAACAATTTTATACAGCCAATAAGTTTAAGCTCAGTGGCTATATATCCTAATGATAAACTAAAGTCTAGTGAAGAGACCAAATCACTTGTCCAAAAAATTATTTGCCCCGAGCAAATGAAACTCCAAATAAGAGGAATACGTAAAAAAAAATGGCGGTGTTATTATCAGTACAGAATCAAAAGACGACATTGAGAAGGTCAAAAAATCGATGGAATTATCAAACTCAGGCCTTACAGCAGACAAGCCCCCAAAAAGGAAGCCAGAGATTATCGGAGTGCCCTCATCTATGCAAGAGAATGAAGTTTTCACCTGTTTATTCAACCAAAATCTAGCCGAGAACCTTAACAATTGCAGCCTCGAGACATTTCTGACCTCTATTAGGTTGAGCCACAAGTCAGATAAGAAGGACGCTGAAACCTGCAATTATATAATTGAAGTATCTGCAGAAATACGTAAAGCCCTGATAACTAAAGACAGAGTGTTTGGAAATTGGTCATCATGCCCTGTCAGAGACTTTACACTTGTTACACGTTGTTATAACTGCCAGCAGTACGGACATGCGGCCAAATCATGTCGGGAGACCACCAATACCTGTGGCTACTGTGGTGATCAGGGTCACTCAGTTAAAGATTGCACAAAGAAGGTTGAGACACCTAAATGCGCTACTTGCTTGAAATTCAAAAAACCGAGCAACCACAAGACAATTGCTGATGATTGTCCAGCGAAAATAATGGCAGAAAAGAGGTACCGTAAAGTGGGGCTATTTGGTATGTTTTTTATAAAAAATTATGTTGTACATAAAAACTACTTAGGTTATGAACTTAGACAATTTTTTTTACGACTAACCTTATCAATACCTTCTAGAAAAATATGGTTGTATTTATGTATTGAACATAGATACAGAGATATTTTTTTTCAAAAGTGCAATTCCAAATATCGCCGTTTTGGGGCTTTTTGTAATCGACATATTCTAACTTTGTTGTTCATCTATCTATGGAGCTGTATCAATTTAAACAGGTCTTGTGATATTTGGACCAACAGAAGGATAAACGGCCTTTCATTATATCATAGGTTTGTGGTTTAATTTTAAATAAAAAGCCAAATATTTAGCATCGTAACATTTATTATGGAAAAAGTGATTCGCCACTTAGGGGCTATTTGGAATGTAAAGTAATCGTATACTAACAATTGTTTATGAATTAAGGCAATATTTGGAACATTTAAGGGGAAGGTAAAAATATACTTAAACATTGAGATCTTTATAAAACGTGAAATAAATAGGTACCTACCTAATTAAGTAGGTACCTAATAGAAAAATAACGGTCAGTAAATCATAAGACTCATTTATTAACAAAGTAGGTACATCATCGAGTAATCCATAATTATATTTGTAAACACTTATCTCAGAAGGGAGTCTTAGGATTCAAACAACATATACATCAACGCAATAACAATATTTATTATAAAGTATCCAACATAATTCACATTCAATTTTACTAACCTTACAACTCTGATGCCTCGCTCCGACTGAATCATGTCACTTTTTAAACTCACAATTAACTTCACTGTCAAATAATTTGATAACTGACAGTGACACTGACAGTGACTTCTAACAAGATGACATAAACGTAACTCGACTGTAGCAGGTCCCATCCATAGACAGTTCAGTATAATATTACTAATATAAATCTACCCTCACATAGATAAGTCCTGTTACACTACTATAAATCTACCCTCACATGGATAGGTCCTGTTACAGTCGGCCATCCTTCAAGAACGAGTCCCTTCGTTCCTTATTATTCTATAAGAGATCAATAAAATCAAACAATAATCCTTCATTCACACTTACAAAAATAACCCGTCCATTATTAAGTTAGGTGTTATTTAATTAAAGTAACATGCTGAATCAGTTTTGTCTGAGTCCTTGCAAAACAAAATATTCTAATGATCATTTCGCTTATTTAATAGCTAGAGCGATGTGAAAGTTACTTCCTTCACTCTAACACCGCTTTAGCTGCAATGTTTTGAACTACTCATGGGCGGCGAGGTCATACGCCAATCCTGCCCAGTTCAAACATTCTCACTCAATCTATTGCCGAGCGGAGTGGGGCTACTTACTTCACCGTCACTCCATCACCGACAGCGGTACTTTGAGCCAATCATGGGCGGCGAGTTCCTACGCCAATCCTGCCCGACTTAAAGCACCCTCACTTATCACTTAGAGACTGCCAATTTCATATGCCAATTATTTCAAGTTAGTACATCGCTTCGCAATCATCCCAAATCATCAACTAAAGATCATGTATAATTTATCAAGTCACATACAATCAATCATAAAAACTCATAAAATAAATCATCAATCATTAATTCATAACATTAATAATTAATTTAAACAACAATATTATTCATTAAAATTACTAACAGTCTCATCATCATTGTCATCACTGGACGAGCAAGCAGGGGCATTATAACTCAACCATGGATAAATATCGATAGCTACAATTGATTCGTATTTGCCTCCGTTTCTTGTCAAAGGGGTGTCTACAACAAGGAATCGATCGTTTGGTACAACTTTCTTTATCCTGTATGGACCCTGACACTTCGCTTCTAACTTCTTAGATTGGCCCGGCGCGGCGCCGCTACTACTGCCCTCGCTATCCTAACCAGATCACCCTCCTTATAATTTGTGGCCCTTTTTCTGTGTTTGTCATACCGATTCTAATTTGCCTCCTTTTAATTCGTTCACTCGCGTCAGACCTGATTTCTGCGAAAGTTTTATTACTACTCTGTCCTATGTCATCAATTACATTATTTAATCTTCCTTGGCCCGGGTTCGACACTGTTCTACCTACCAATAGCTCTGTAAGTGTTTTTCTTGTCACGTCATGAATTGTAGTGTCCTAGCTGAATATCTGGCAGCTGTTTTCCGCAATTTGGAGTGATAGAGTCGTGATTATTAACCGAGCGCGTGTAATGAGGGTGTTCTCTTTGAAGCGTACTGGGTTTGAACCAACATTTTGCACTAATAAATGATATTCCGTATTACGAGCTTCATACTCTCCCGGTAATAGATAGTATTCATGACCAGCGCAGCCCCTTACCGACTCGCCTACATAGATATTTCCCTTACAGGGATAGATACCATCTCACCAATGTCCACTGTAACGTCACAAGTTGTATAAAGATGTAATTTAGAATAGTCATCTTGTTCTACCCGTTTAAATATTAGATCTAATGGAGTTTTAGTAATCTTAAGTGTAGGTCTTTCAGTAAAGCTGTGTCCAAGCAACACGTTGTAATTGATTAAGTGATCATCAATGATAAACACCTCGATATCATACATACATACATACATACAATCACGCCTTTTTCCCATGGGGTAGGCAGAAACCACGGAACGCCACCTACTACGATCTCTACGTACTCTTTTTGCCTCGTTTAGGTTCATACAATTGGTCACACACACACGCCGGTTGCGAGTATTAGGCACCTGACCTTTCTGAAGAACATCACCAATAAGGTCACTATATGTCCTTCTAGGGCGTCCCCTCCCGGTGTTTCTACTCACATCTGCCTTGTAGATACCTTTTGTGAGCCGTCCTTCATTTATCCTCTCAACATGACCAAACCATCTAAGCATACTTTTCAATTTTTGTCACTACATCTTCTTTTAAACCACACCGTTCTCTTATCACATCACTCCTCAGTCTATCATTCATAGTCACACCACACATGGTTCGCAAAGAACGCATTTCCACAGCATTTATTCTGCTTGCATGCTTCTTTTGCCACACTCAACATTCACTTCCATACATAAGCGTAGGCACCAGTACACCATTGTGAACAGCCAGTCGAGCCTTATCGGACATCAACTGGTTGGTCACAATCGCATGTAAAGCACCATTTACTTTATTTCCCGCATTCACTATTCTTTCCACATCTTTATCAATCTTTCCATCCCTTGTAAAAAAAACTCCCCAAATATACAAACTCACTTACTTTCTTTACACTCTTATCATTTATTTTCACATCCCACACCGATTCGTTCTCTTTTCTTTCAACCTTCGTCTTATTCACATTTATATTCATCCACTTCATCTTAAATGCTTCATCTATTACAGTCACCATGTTTTGCAACTGTTCTGCTGACGACGCAAGTAGAACTTGATAGATGATCAGACGTAGAGAAGGCATTTGACAGGCAGCTCACTCATTCTCATTCCACACTCACCCTCATTCAAAAACAAAAAAAAAAACCTTGATATCCCTTTCCGAAATACCTAGCACTTCTATATTCACTAAAGTACGCCCTAGTGGTAGGTATGGTACATTCCCTAAGCCTCTCAAATATGGGCCATCAACACTTTCCCATTTCAATCCTAATCTAGAAGCAATACTTTTACGAATCAGTGTTGCCTCACTATATAAATCCAATTGGCACACTGTAGCGATGCCGTTAATATTTGTCATAACCTTGGACTTGTCGTTACTATTTTCTGTGAAGGAAACATTAAGAACCTCTTAATCCTTTGAAGGGTTCTTTTGGTCCTTTAATCTAGGACAGTGAGAACTGTCGTGTCCCATAAAGTTACAGTTACTACACTTAACAATCGGTTTCGGGCACTTAAAGCTGGGGTGACCGACACCCTGACAGTTAAAGCATTTCATTAGCCCTCTCACGCCACTACTTTTGTGTGACGCCGCATTATCCGTATTCTTTGCCGAGTTGTTACATACTAATCCATTGCTAGGACGCTTATCCTTATTAAAATCTTTGTTAAAGTCCGACTGATTCCTATTATCATACTTAAGTGTTTTAAAGAATTCAAGTACATCTTCTGGTTTATCAAATTTTGCTGCTTGAGCGCCTACACGAACTCCCCTGTCTTCAACCCCATAAAGTAAACAATCCACTGCTTGCTTTCCAAAGATTTTACATATGTTCAGTAAGTTAATTTTCGCAAAGTAATAAAGTTCACAAGATTCTCCAGGGCGTATCCGTCCATTAAGCATATCTGTCAAAAGTTCAGCATAATTTTCGGTTGCAGGAAATGATTCCTTTAGCATAGACTTCCATTCAAGCCAAGTATGCTTAATAGAGGGCAGACCCTGGAACCATGTCTTAGCCAATCCTGTGAGTTTAGGCAGGGCATAGTGAACCGTTTGCTTATCGTTCCAATTATAAATCTCGGAACATTCATCGACTTTATCGAGCCAGATATTAATAGTCTGCTCTTTCAACATAGGGTCGAAATCAGGAACGACGTTATTCGAGGTTGAACTCGAAAACGATTCACGATCCCCTGCTTTAGACTTAAACAGTTTTACAAAGAAATCCTCAAACAGGTCCGTAGTCATATATTTTGTTTTCTTGTTGTCATGTGCTTCATGTGTTTCGTCAATGGACATGTGTCTTTTCTCGGGAGTGATTAAGGATCGATACCGAGTTGAGCTTTTATTGTCAGCGTTTGTCTGCCTACGATTACTTGGGCCAGGCTCAGGCGTCTCGAAACGCCTACGTGACCTGTTCCGTTCCATTAATCTCTCTCGTTCTTTGCGTACCTGGTTTTCAAGGGTTCTTAATTTTTCCCTCTCCCTGGACAGCTCACGTTCCTGCTCAAGTAGCGTTCGCGTGCTGCTTATGCTCCGACTTCTCAGCTGATGACGCGTTGCGCTGCTGTGCCGACGATCATGAGCTGGAGTGTGCTCTCGAGATCCATGCGTTTGTTGTTGACCATCACTACGGCCACTGCAGCTGCGACTACGACTGCACCTGTCGATTTCCGCTACGTCCCGCTACAGACTTCGGGATGCTTCACTATATTTCCTGTGTCTTTCGTAGTTGCCGGAAGGGTTGCTGGTGCGTCAATTACCCGCATTGGGTTCTTTGTCGCTCATTTTCCTGGAACTCAGAAAATTTTGTTAATGTATTGTGTTGTGTACTAATCTTGCAAAACATTCACTGAATGTAATTATTATTTAATTTTTATTTATTTCGTAGGTGGTTATTTATTTATTTCGTAGGTGGGTATTTATTAATTCGTAGGTGGGTATTTATTAATTTCTCCTACATATTTATGGCATTTATTATTAATCTATATTCATCACGAAAACTCATGATATTTTCTTAAGGCTTTTATGATTCCCTGGCGTTAGTCAACTGCCATTTTAAACTAATATTTCCACATAAATATCTTCTTTCATTGACATCTGTCAATTATAACCTTAAAATAAAAACAACATAAAAACAAATTGTATCTGCTTCAATCGGCCAAATCGGAGATCACAATGCTATCATGTAATGTTAATCCACACATATTCATGTTTTTGTTCTTATTATTGCGTTGATTTTCCGTTTTAAAACAAATATATGGTTTATCGGCGGTCGAGCTCGTGGGGTGGTCCACCACAAAACAAAATGTCTCGTGAATCCCACTTCTGAGATGTAAACACTTATCTCAGAAGGGAGTCTTAGGATTCAAACAACATATACATCAACGCAATAACAATATTTATTATAAAGTATCCAACATAATTCACATTCAATTTTACTAACCTTACAACTCTGATGCCTCGCTCCGACTGAATCATGTCACTTTTTAAACTCACAATTAACTTCACTGTCAAATAATTTGATAACTGACAGTGACACTGACAGTGACTTCTAACAAGATGACATAAACGTAACTCGACTGTAGCAGGTCCCATCCATAGACAGTTCAGTATAATATTACTAATATAAATCTACCCTCACATGGATAGGTCCTGTTACATATTTAATCACTGAATACGTTTAAACTGTGGGCCAACACTTTTATTGAAATATTTACTAGATAATATTATTAATTACAATATTAATATTATAGAACACAATCAACCAGAGTTTTAATCAATCGTAAGGACAATGCCTAGAAATAATGCGATACGAACATTATTTCTGGCGGATACTTATAACTTATACACGAATGTAAAATGACCCGGAGAGATGTTGCCTCGGCGATGGTTTCACAGAAAGTAACCCGTCGTAGCTCATTGAAGTTTTTCTAAACTCCAATGGCGCGCTCCTCCTTACTTCCGATGACGTTGGCGCGCTTGCCGCCACCGGAAACGACATTAGCGCCAACAGTTTGTTCTAAAACTCTAATGGCGCGCCCCTCCTTAGCTTCCAATGACGTTCGCGCGCACGCCACCACCGGAAACGACACTAGCGACAACATCCGGCCGTCCTGCTCACGCGTTCGTCCTCGAACAGCGTTTTGGTTCAATGTAGAAGCTGAAACATTATAAATAATAATTAATTTAAGCCGTTTATTAGACTTGTGCATTATGTGGCCAGCTTTAATGTCGGATTTTAGCTAAAGTGTTCGAACTACACACAACAGCGTTCACTACGGTTGCCTGTCGGTCCAGGCCTTCAACAGCTTTCACAACGGATGCCTGTTGGTCCAGGCCTTCAACAGCTTTCACAACGGATGCCTGTTGGTCCAGGCCTTCAACAGCTTTCACAACGGATGCCTGTCGGTCCAGGCCTTCAACAGCTTTCACAACGGATGCCTGTTGGGCCAGGCCTTCAACAGCTTTCACAACGGATGCCTGTTGGTCCAGGCCTACAACAGCTTTCACAACGGATGCCTGTTGGTCCAGACCTTCAACAGCGTTCACAACGGATGCCTGATAGTTACTAGACCAACACCCCATAAACACTTATAATGTTTAAAGCGAATGCATTTGACCTATTCAATTATTACAGTAAAACAACAGTAGAAAAAGTGAAAAAAAAGAAATAAGAAAATAAAACTGTGGATACAAAATACCTTATTGTCGCTCTTAGGTACTTATATATTTTTGACAACATCCGGTCCTTCAGCAACGTGGATCCAAGGCTTCATATTCTCCACGCAAGCAACACCATCATATCTTTTCGACGATCTTTCAGCTCCCCTCAGGTCCGCCACTTGATATCTATCGTGTCCCAAGATGTTTGTTACTTGGAAGGGCCCCTTGTACAGAGGCATCAGCTTATTGCTTTGACCATCATTTGTGTGACTTGGAACTTTGAGCACCACTAAGTCTCCGACCTTGTAAATAGGGGCCTCTTTCCTTTTAGAGTCAAATGACGCTTTTTGCCGTTCAGCGTTCCTCTTTATGTTTGCGTCGACCGTATTCCTCAACGCAGTGACGTCAGTAGAATGCTCATTATTATCATCAGTGATTGCATCATTATTCATTCGAATTCTGAACCCAAAAAATACCTCACTGGGCACAGCAGACGTGGTTTTATTAATTGTGCTATTAATGCCTTGTTGTATACTAGTTATGTGCTGATCCCACTTATTATTATCAATGTCAGCACTCATACTACGCAATGCTTCTAAAATTGTCTGATTATAGCGCTCCACTTGGCCATTTGAACGTGGAACCGCAGTAGCAATTATGTGAAGCCTAATGTTTCTATCTTTGCAATAATTCGTGAACAGCTTGGATGTAAAAGCACTACCAGCATCACAAACAAGGCATTTTGGGTTTCCAAATACTTTAAATATCTTATTTAATTCGTTAGTGACAACTTTGCTTTTAGTGTTTTTTACAGCCGAAATAAAGACGAATTTGGTAAACGAGTCGACTATCACTAATAAGTAATTGTTTTGCTGCGTAGTCTTGACAAATGGACCAAGGTGATCAACGTGAAGTGTGTGGAATGGCCTGGCGAATTTCGGAATCGGGTATAACTTGCCTGGTTTTTTGCCATGGATGTTTTTGTAATAGATACAATTTAAGCAACTTTTTATATATTTTGAAACTGTTTTCTTTAAACGTGGAAACCAATATTTTGACCTAATTCTTTCGACCGTTTTGTCTACTGCAAAATGCCCTACATCATCGTGGTTAGCACGAATTATGTACCATATACATTTTTTTGGTACTAACCAACGCCTGCCAAACTCAGTTCTCCGATATACTTTGTTTCCTAATAACTCGTATTCCTTGAATATTTGTTTGTTGGTCTCGGCCTCCCCTGACTGTAATATGTCTCTTATACTACATATACTGGGGTCTTGTAATTGAACTGCTAGTAACCAATCGCCTTCAGTAATTGTGTTTACACTTACTACCTCATCAGATAAATTATTCATAGAACCAATAGGGTTCCTGCTCAATGCGTCAACGTGTTGCATTTGTGACCCAGCTCTATGAACAACTTCAAACGTAAATTCCTGTGTATACAATATCCACCTACTTATTCGTGGAATAATCTCTTTCTTGCTTAACGCATATCGTACTGCATTGCAATCTGTAGTAATTTTAAAATTCGTCCCTAATAAGTAATGTCTAAATTTTTGTAACCCGGAAACTATTGCTAATAACTCTAATTCAAAGGAATGGTATTTCTTTTCCTCATTACTTGTTTGTCGACTATAAAAATACACAGGCTTTTCACCGCTATTAGTTACCTGAGTTAAGATACATCCTATACCATCACGACTGGCGTCAGTATATAAATTTATTGGTAATTTGGGGTCAAAAACGCTAAGTACTGCATTTTCTATTAATGCAGTTTTTACACATGCTACAGCCTGGTCTTGTTGGGGCCCCCATTGCCAAATTGCACCCTTTTTTAATAAACTAGTCAATGGTTTGCAGAGAAGCGCACAGTTATTAATAAATTTCCTAAAATAATTAATCAAGCCCAAAAATTGTCTTAATTGATGAACTGACTTGGGAGTTTGGTATTTTGAAATAGCGTCAAGTTTTCGGGAACTAGGTCGAATGCCTTGTTCGGAAATGTCATAGCCCAAAAACGTTATTTGATTTCTGAAAAATGAGCACTTATCTAAATTTATAGTTAACCCATTTTTGACAAAAATATCCAGAACCTAAGCAAACCATATTTTCTTCAATAGTTTTTGTGGCTATAAGTAAGTCATCCATGTAACATATTACCCTTCCGAAGCGTAGATTGCCCAAAACTGTGTTCATTAATCTTTGAAAGACGGCCGGTCCATTACATACTCCGAAAGGCATTCTCAAATATTCAAAATGGCCGTCACTTGTTATAAACGCAGTTTTGTGCACATCCTCAGTTTTTATGCTAATTTTGATGATAGCCACTTTTAAGGTCTAAGGATGTATAGAATTTACACCCTGCAATCTGTCAATGAGATCCTCTATCATGGGCATTGGGTATTTTTCTTTAACAGTAATTTTATTTAGCTACCTGTAGTCTACGCATAGCCTTTTAGTTCCTGATGCCTTGTCAACTAAAAGAGCTGGGCTAGCATATGCAGAGTTACTGTTTTTAATTATACCATTTTTTAAAAGATCATCTACTATTTCTCGCGTGAAGCAATCACGCGAGAAATAGTAGATGATCTTTTAAATCTTTCCGACTCTGAAATTCTATAAGGTCGTTGGTAAATAGGTTTATTAGACGTTAGTTGTATTTCCAACTCTACACATGAGGTTTTTCCTAAAGTTGATAAGTCTTAAGAAAAAGATTGAGGGTATTTTGATAAAATTTTATTTAATATCATTTCGTATTCATGTGATACGTTATTAGTAATCTTAATACTGCAAACATTCAATGATTCAACTGATTGAAAAGTTAACGTTTCTCCGACACGAACATACATTATATTTTTATCTTCAGTAAAATTTCTCCCTATCAAAATATCACAGCCTGATAGAGCGTCAATAACGTACAGTGTTACAATTAATTCCACATAATCGACTTTGAGTTTAACTGCGACAGCCTCAGTTACTTTAGCAGATAAATCATTAGTAAATCCTACTAAATTAATGGGATTATTTAAAGGAATAGGTTGTAACTTTAAATGGTCGACTAATGTAGATGTGATTAAAGAACAGTCACTGCCCATATCAAAAAAAGCACAACATTCCATATTGTTTATCAAAATTGGTTTGTTAAACTTTTGTTTAATTTTTTTATCAGTAATCAATTTCACTTCAATATCCTTCACGGCCATAGTTTTCGATTTGAGCCTGCAAGCTGCCTCTAAATGCCCTACTTTGGTGCAGAAGACACACTTGACGCTGTCTTTGACGGTACAGTTATTTTTTCGGTGGCCCGTGTCCCCACATCGGTAGCAGGTATTCGATGAACTACTGTTACTCACACT
The DNA here is from genome assembly GCA_932294355.1 of Aporophyla lueneburgensis. Classification (NCBI taxonomy): domain Eukaryota; kingdom Metazoa; phylum Arthropoda; class Insecta; order Lepidoptera; family Noctuidae; genus Aporophyla; species Aporophyla lueneburgensis. Next base: position 28,914,689 of record OW028754.1, read on the forward strand.
AGGTTCAACTTTGCCATCAGATTTATTTGATGTATTATGGTGCCCATGTTGAAACAGTCGAGAATGTTTTGATGGTAACGAATTTCTAGGAAGCACCTCATTTTCCGTAGATGAATACATTTTGCCATGTAAAAAGGATGCCAAATCGTCACAATACCTAAAATTGCCTGCTTCGGCAGCTAAACTAATGTTTTTATCACCTATCGAACCTACTATTATGGATATTATATCTCGGTCTCGAAAACTTAACTGCAACCGATCGATTTTCGATTTTTGATTAAAATAAAATTCGTATAAAGACTGATTTGCTGAAGGTTTTGCTTCGATTAACTCTTTTAGTGATCTAAACATATTACTTTTTACTTGAAAGGTATCCGATAATGTTTCGCGCCATTGCTTCCACTGCCACGTGGTCCACCTGGTTTCATTTTTCTGCAAACCATCTAGCCAAATTTTCGCGGTATTGCGTAATTTCTGAAGCGCCTGATACTTGGTCATATTATCGGACCATCCAAAGGCATTAGAATTAGCCTCAACAACATTAATCCACATATCTACATTGTCTATAAGCGGGTCGAATTCGGGAATCACTGACGATAATAAAACATTCTGACTCACGGTTTGCGATTCCTTACGGCGACGGCGGCTTCGCTTCTTGCGCTTCTGGGTATTTGAACTACTGCTGCTCGTGCTGGAACTCGTCGATGGCATTCTTGACCTTCGTTTGTGGCTTCGCGGCATATTCTGTGAGCGTAGTAGGCACGATAGCACTTCTGATAATAGAAAAATAACGGTCAGTAAATCATAAGACTCATTTATTAACAAAGTAGGTACATCATCGAGTAATCCATAATTATATTTGATCACTGAATACGTTTAAACTGTGGGCCAACACTTTTATTGAAATATTTACTAGATACTATTTAATTACAATATTAATATAGAACACAATCAACCAGAGTTTTAATCAATCGTAAGGACAATGCCTAGAAATAATGCGATACGAACATTATTTCTGGCGGATACTTATAACTTATACACGAATGTAAAATGACCCGGAGAGATGTTGCCTCGGCGATGGTTTCACAGAAAGTAACCCGTCGTAGCTCATTGAAGTTTTTCTAAACTCCAATGGCGCGCTCCTCCTTACTTCCGATGACGTTGGCGCGCTTGCCGCCACCGGAAACGACATTAGCGCCAACAGTTTGTTCTAAAACTCCAATGGCGCGCCCCTCCTTAGCTTCCAATGACGTTCGCGCGCACGCCACCACTGGAAACGACACTAGCGACAACATACCTACTTAAAATAAAATGTGAAATAGACAAAAAATAAATATTTGGCAAGGAATTAACCTAAGATCTTATAAATTTATGTTTCCTCCCTTCTTTTAACTTCCAATGAGTTAAGACATCTCGCCAGTAGGTCTTAAGTGGGCCGAAAAATGCGACATCTAATGGCTGAAGCAGATGTGTTGTTTTTGGTGGTAAGCACACAAATGCAATATTTAATTCTTCACAAGTCTTCAGTACGTTTTCCGAAAAATGAGACGACAGAACCTGGAACTCGTCGATCTGTCTCCCATTAGAACTTTCCGCCCTGCTTTCTTTCATGTGTAAGGTACAATAATGGTATAAAACCAGTCTTGAAAACAGACTGAATCAAACCACCCACTCTTTGACCGATTGTACCTCGTTCCTTCAGGTCCACCCTCCAGCGACATATCCCATAAATGATCCGATATAAACGACATAACTTGGTAACAACTCACTATCTGCTGTTCCCGTAAACATACGTGAAATAGCTGTTTTTGAATGGTTTACCACTCTTTCTGGGTACTTTGTGCCTCTTTTATAAATATAGTTTTTACAACCTGGATCTCTGTAAGGTTGGTCTCGTCATAGTTAATAACACAGTCTGGAGTGACACCATCGACAGACTTCACATAATTGTCGAAAAAACGATCAATTACATCACTTGTAATTTTGGCTCGATCAGTAGAAATATTAGACGCTTTACGATTTGAAATTGCTGATTTATGTCTTATCAGAAAATTGCGTTCCCAATCAGTCTCTGGTAAGTTATTTTTAAGCCCATATATGTTTTTGCCTATTTTGTTGAAATATTTTTGAGCTAGTACTCGAAGATCCATACAGTCGAAGGGAAATCCCCATTCACTTAAAATTAATATGTTTTGTATAAACGAATTCTCTCTTCGGGAGAAAACAATGTTGGTTGTCCAGCTTTATCTTGCGTGCAATTTTAGTTTCTATATTTCCTACATAGAGTGCTCTTAGGTATGTCATAAGTATCGGAAGCATCAGTTAACTTAAGTTTTCCAGACTTAACAGCCTCTATGGCGTTTTCAAAATTTTCGTTTGAATAACTCTGATACGGTGCAAAAGTTTTACCATTTCTGTAATTAGTGTACTTTCTTTGGTAAGTACGCACCATATTACCGGAACTGTAATATAGAATAAAAAAGATATGAGAAGCTTCCCCTTAAATTTATACATAATACGCATTTGGGGCTATTTGAGACGGTGCTCTTAAACTTAGTAAAACTAAAACACACAAACCAGGGGTTATTTGGAACAGGATTCCAAATAGCCTCAAATTCGTGCCAAGAAGCCCCATTCTCAAATACACAAAAATATAGCGTCTAGAACAAGCTAAAATACAATTGAAAATACCAATGAAATCACAAGAAACATATGTCTACATGAATAAACTCATTTTCTACTTACATTTAAAATTTTGGTGTATCAACTGGAAGTAAAACACGTACAAATTCACTCGATGAAACAAGATTTTTTCAAAAATAAAATTAACGGCTTGTTTACACTTTCATAACCTCCGAATTTCGCCGGTAACACTGACATTAGTTTTAGTATTGCCATTTTGTAAAAAAAAGATTCTACTGTTACTAGAAGAAAAAATATTGTTGCATCCCGTTCGATTTGTTTACTCTATGCGCCTAACGGAACGCGCCCGAACGGAGTGACATCTGACTTGACAGTTTTGACTTTGACACTTGGTTTTTTGTTCTTGAAAAGGGATGGTGGGTCCATTTGCGTGTGCGACCCTTTTGTTAAATTAATCCCTTAGAACCGGTCGTTTTGTGGACAATTTGTCATGACCCAATTGCTTTGATTGTAAATAACCCCAATTTCACGAAATAATACGGGTTGAGTTTGGATATATCTTTGTTGAAATAGTTTGAAGGTTATGTGATTTGTGATCCGCGTGCTGGAAAACATCTGGCGTATTGCAGCGGCTGGTGTCCTGGATTACCCACTTACAACGTCACAACACAATACAATACACACTCACTTACATACATAGGTCCGGGTAGGCCCCAGAAGCAGTTTCCTTCAACCATGAGGTGAGTCTTTTGTTTGTTGTATTGTAATTGTACTTATATCATTGTTCGGCTCCACGCACGGCGGACAAGTTCGTACGCCACTCTTGTCTCCAGAGCCCCACCATCATAACTTCCACTGCGCTATTGAAATCCGATGGTGAGGCCTGGCCTGGCAGCGAACATTTTGGTAGCAGAGCGTGGTTTTAAGACATACAACCACCAAATTGGTAATTTACAGGAGGCTAATTACTTGGCAGTCTCGATAAGAAAATAGTAATTCGCTGTAAATATTTGTTAACTATGATTGCTTGTTTATTTGAAATAATTTGTTTAAATTTGTTGAGACGAGTAACTCATGTTGCCGGGGTCAACCGGGTTGCATATGCTAACAGAGTTGATTAGATTGGGCTATGCTACCCCTTGTTTGTATTTGACCTCTGTTGTGTTGAATGTCAGGAAGACATTAAAATATTGTTGTACCATTGATATAGTGGTTTGTGAAATTAACATTTGAATATTTGAATTGAATTTGAAGTAGAATTTTTTGAACGTTGACATTGGTTTTGAATTAAAATAAAAGTTTGTTGTTGAATTGAAACCAATATTTTGTTATTTCTTGAGTTGCTGACTAACAGTTTGGTAGTTTGATTGTTTGCTTGTAGTTATTTTGTAATTGATTGATTGAACTTTGTTATTTGATTATTTAATTATTTGTTTTATTTGAATTGTTTGTTTGTGCAATGGCATACAAAGCGGTGAGAGAGGCAATCGGATCGGCAAAGGCAAGTGGATTGACCACACAGCTACGGTGGTTCACTTCAGCTGCAGCGACTGCTGAGCGCCAGGATCTAGAAGGGATCACTCTTGCTCGGTTCGAGCAGTTGAACGTGAGACTCGGCAACGTTGATGCTCTGCTCACCCGCTACACCGAGTACATTTGTGAAGTGAATCTGGAAGTGCTGGACCAGGCAGCACGTGATAAGGTCCTTGCTGACTACGACCAGATCTTGGACCTGGGGGATGTTATTGGTCAACGTGCTTGGGAAATATTGCAGAGCCGGACACCTGTCCAGGTCAAGCCGGAGACCTCGGTTGTTTCAGGTCCCGGACTATTGAGTAGACTGCCTACTTTGGAACTACCACACTTTGACGGTCGCTTGGACCATTGGTTAGGTTTTCAAAACCTGTTTGAAAGTTTGGTTGATACACGGTCGGACCTCAGACCCGCCCAAATTTGGCCTATTTGTTGTCTGTCCTGGAAGGTGAGGCCCGAGCCTTGGTACAGCATCTGTCGTTGACTGACTCAGCCTACCCTACCGCTTTGGAACTACTCACCCGGCGGTACCAAAATAAACGTTGTTTGGCTGACGTTCATATTGAATTGATTTTGGGGTTACCGGTCATTACTAGTTTGTCAGCATTGCGTACTGACCTGTTGAACCCGTTGGTGGCAGCGACCAACGCTTTAAAGCGATTGGAGTTGCCGGTGGACCATTGGTCTTACCTTTTGGTGCATGTTGTGCTGCAACGACTTCCTGCCGATTTGAGGGCTCGTTTCGAGCAAAAGTATGGTGGGGATAGTGTCACACATCTCCCACCATTTGGTGACCTCGTCCAATTTTTGGAGGATGAGTGTCGGTTTGTGGACAACCCTGGCGTTGCCACTGAGTCATGCCAGCCGTCTTCCCGGCCACGAGACCAGGGACGGACTAGGGCTCGCGGGCCTGTTGATGGTCGCCCCGCCGCTCGTTTTGCTGGCACCCAGAGTCGTCCTGGTTGTGAGTTTTGTAGGGACACGGGGCATGGCATGGCAACTTGCGCGGCCTTTTTGAAATTGCACGTGAGTGCCCGCCGCCGAATTGCCAATGCACGCCGCATGTGCTCCTCTTGTTTGGGGGCTCACTTCCATCGGGACTGCCCCAACCCCCGCCCTTGTAGAATTTGTAGGGGGTCTCATTTGGACATTTTGCGCTAACGTGAACCACGCTGGCAGACCAGCTTCTGATGAAGGTTCGCGCACGGGGGGGTACCATGGAGTTGGCCACCGGGCTTCTGGCTCGCCGGTTCAGAACCGGGGAGAGGCCCGCAATTTTGAGTGCCGCACTCCACCCCCTGCGCAAGTTGATCGGGAGCCGCGCAACCGCCATTTGGTCTCCCCGCGTAAAGGCGATTACGCAGTTGTTGCTGGGCAGCGCTGGCCAGACCAGCACCGCCTTCCCTCCCCTCCATTGGCGGAACGTCCCCGGTTGGAGTCACGCCCCCCGCCATTCAGGCATCCGGTGGGATATGCCCTTCCAGCGATGGCGCGTGGCTCGGGACACCGCGCGGACGAGGAATTTGTCCTCTATCCTCGTCGGGAAAGACTTGAGCCTGGGTGCGGCGATCGGTCGCCGCCCAGGCATTGTTAGGAACTTGGCGCTTGCCCCGCTAAGGTACCCCTCAGATCGACACGGTTTTGTTGCCAACGGCATCGGTCAGGTCTGGGGGCCCACGGGGGACTCTGTTGTGTTCCGTGCCATTTTGGACATGGGAGCCCAGGGTTGCCTTTTGTCTATTGTCTTGTTGTTTTGTTTGTATTGTTTTGGGCGAAATTGTTTTCTTCAGCGCCTTTGGACTGCGGGACTTGGTTGGGACGAGCCACTTCGGGAAACCTTGTTGGAAGATTGGCTCCAATTTGTATCCGCACTCCCTGCAGTCAACGAGGTCGTGTTACCTCGCGCTATCCTCCCCCCTGGGAGCTACACTGCTACCTTTGTTTGTGATGCGTCTTCGCACGGTTATGCAGCTGTTGTTTTTCTGCGCACCGTCTGCGCGACAGGCCAGGTGAATTTGTCGCTGGTCTTGGCCAAGAGCAAGGTGGCCCCCCTCCGGACGGCACTGACCATCCCCAAGTTAGAATTGTCAAGGGCGGCGCTTCTTGTGCGTCTATTGAACCACGTTGCTCACACTTTGGGTGGAACTGTGGACATTCGGGCTTCTTACGCCTGGACGGACAGTCAATTGTTTTGTGTTGGTTGAAGACGTCCGTCCACTCTTTGGAGGTCTTTGTTGCGAACCGAGTGTCCCAGATTCAAAATTCTAAAACGCCTTTGATTTGGAGGCACGTGCCTGGAGATTTGAACCCAGGCGCCGTGGCCTCACGTGGGTGCTTGGCACCCGGCCTGATTGCTCACCCCCTATGGTGGGGACTAGACTGGCTGACTCACCCCGAGGATGATTGGCCTCGAAGCCAGTCTTGATGTCGGGTCCTTTGTCCGGGCTCAAGGTGCTCGCTGTTGGAACGAAGGACCCTGATTTTTGTTGAGTCGATTTAGCTCCCTCGACAAATTTTTGAATTGTTGGTGACTGATCGTCACATTAAGAACTCGCATGCCGGTTGCAATGCGCTGTTGGCCATTCTGCAGCGAGAGTTTTGGATATTGTCGGGAGCCGTTAGTAAGTTGAACCCCTTTTTGGACGAGACGGTTCTTTGTTGTTTGGTTGTTGACGGTTGAGGCACTCTAACCTTCCTTATGCGGCCCGTCATCCCCCTTTTGTTGCCTAAGGAGGGCCATTTGGTTAAATTGTTGTCGTTGTTGTTTGGTTGTTGTTGTTGTTGTTTGGTTGTTGTTGTTGTTGTTTGGTTGTTGTTGTTGTTTGTTATTGTTTTGACCCGCCAGCCTGCCCCCATTGGGGGGGTATTTTTGAAGGCCGCGGTGAATTCGGCAAAGGGACTTTGGCGCAGATTGTTGGGAGACACCGTTCGCACCTTTGAGGAGTTAGCTACGGTATTTTGCCGCATTGAAGCTGTATTGAACTCGCGTCCTTTGTGCCCGCTGTCTTCGGACCCGAACGTCTTGGAGGCCCTAACCCCGGGCCATTTTTTGATTGGAAAGCCTCTTGTCGCCCCGCCCGAGTACCCTTTTGTCGATGTGAGCCAAAATCGGCTATCGCGGTTTCAGTTGGTGCAGCAGCTTGCTCAGAGTTTTGGAAGCGTTGGAGCTTGGAGTATTTGCACATCCTCCGGTAGCGCGTCAAGTAGACTGATAAAACGCAACCTTGTCAAGATTGCCAAGTGATTAGCGGACGGGAAGGCCCGTCCGGGGGGGGTAGATGTTGCGTCCCGTTCGATTTGTTTACTCTATGCGCCTAACGGAACGCGCCCGAATGGAGTGACATCTGACTTGTCAGTTTTGACTTTGACACTTGCTTTTTTGTTCTTGAAAAGGGATGGTGGGTCCATTTGCGTGTGCGACCCTTTTGTTAAATTAATCCCTTAGAACCGGTCGTTTTGTGGACAATTTGTCATGACCCAATTGCTTTGATTGTAAATAACCCCAATTTCACGAAATAATACGGGTTGAGTTTGGATATATCTTTGTTGAAATAGTTTGAAGGTTATGTGATTTGTGATCCGCGTGCTGGAAAACATCTGGCGTATTGCAGCGGCTGGTGTCCTGGATTACCCACTTACAATGTCACAACACAATACAATACTTATTTATTTATTTATTAGGAAACTCAACAGCTTATTTTAAAATTACATGCAATTATGATGAAAGTTCAGCTCACTATCAATGAACAGCCCAATGCAGTTGCGTCAAAGTTACTAGCATCCACTGTACACTGATAGTGAGATGATTACAATTACCTCTTAAACCAATTACAGAGTTTCACTGCATTGATCTAGGTTAAGTAGAAAGTGGCAAATAAAGAGAAGAAGAAAGAAAGTTCAACACGTACATTATGTTGAGCAATCATATGTGACTGTGGACAAATAAATCAACGTTAAAAATGTGTGTCTAAATATTAATAAAAAACAATCAGAACAAATGAAAAATAATATCAATGTGAATATTTTCCACTAAGTGATAATCCTTATTAGTTTTTTTTTTATACATGGATGAGTTATGGCACAATTTGTTTACTAAACAATGTCTGCTTGACTTGTTTCCGATATGATTGTTTGGAGAAATGAAATATATCGACATTTTCAAAACCCTCAGAATAGATGCGAGGCAGTCGGGTCAGAACAGCATTTCTACCGTAGTTTGTGCGGCAGCCTGGTATACTGAATAATTTCGTATGTCTGGTACGTGTTTTTGGGGTACAGAAATCTATACATGATAGCAAATCACTGCTGTCCAAACGACCTCGCAGGATATCAAAGAGCAAAAGCATATCCAACATCTTACGCCTATCCAGAAGGGGAAGCATATTATAGTGTTTGCAGTCTTGGGCATAGGAATCATGACGTTTCCGGGATTTGAAGTTTAAAAATTTTACGAACTTTTTCTGTAAATTTTCTATTCTTTTAGAATACACCTCGTATTGGGGTGACAGATTGGGCTACAGTACTCCAAAATACTACGCACATATGCAAAGTATATAATCTTTAGACTATGACAATTCCTGAAAGGCTTACAAGTACGCATTACAAAACCAAGGTTACGAGAGGCTCTATTGGTGATGGTATCAATATGTTGGTCAAAAAGCAATTTGGAATCTAACATTATACCAAGATCTCTGACTACATCAACCCTTTTTTTTTTTTTCAGGATGGGAAATCATCAAATGACTTCTCCCGCTCTGGGCGGAGCGGCAGGGCGTGTCAGACTTTTACTGACTAAAACCCACCCGTGTTCCATCAGTTGCCCATGTGCCAGGGTCACGGTATCTCTTTCGAACAATCACGCGACCCCGGCAGGCATCGGTCCTAGTAGACGCCTACACTGCTGCTGACATCTCTTTGAGGCGCGCGTGGAACACTGCGCGCCGTCGACCCGAGCCTGGTCCTTACCGGGCGGCGAGCTACCCATTGCTCGCCACCCGCAAGCTCGCGCCTACGGTGGCCGGGAGTCCGCAATCGACTCCCGACGCCCGGGGCGTCTCCTCCTGCGGCGGCTAGGGACGTGAGGGCGCAGAGACTGCCACTCCCTCACGCGCCCCGCCTCCTCCTTCGCGAGCATTACTGCTTCGCAGAAGGAGGTGACGGCTTCCCATTCCCTCTCGCTCCGTACCATGGCTCGCACCAGGGCCGGACGCGAGAGGTCGCCGCCGCCGATCGCCTCCACGAGGACACGGCGGTGCCCCGCCCAGGCAGGGCACACCTCCACCGTATGCTCCACCGTGTCCTCCAGACGATCCTCGCAATGGAAACACGTGGACGTATCCTCCCGTTTTATCCTGAACAGGAACCCACCGAAGCACCCATGCCCGGTGAGAACCTGCGTCAGGCGGAAGGTGAGGACGCCGTGGCGCCTCTCTATCCACTCCTCAAAGAGGGGACTTACGCCGCAATTGTGGCGTGCCCAACTACATCAACCCTTCCGATCGCATTATTATTAAATCCATAAGGATACTTAGTTGGGTGTTTGGAACGACTAAAAGTAATGCATTGATATTTCGAGACATTGACAGTGATATTATTTTGCTGATAATACCTGAATAATGCGTCAAGATCACGCTGTATCAGTTCATAATCAAGTCTGGATTTTACACACATGTATATTTTCATGTCATCAGCGTACATGAGGTGTTTTGCCGATTTGAAACATGACTGAATATCAAACAAGTATGCGCAGTAAAAAAGAGGACCCAATAAAGATCCCTGGGGAACACCGGAGGGGATGTTTACGAAGTCTGATTTAAAACCTCCCATAACCACAGCTTGCGATCGGTTTGATAAGTATGACTTAACCCATCTCAGCAAATCTCCATGGATTCCAAGCTTTTGTAGCTTTGCCAGCAAGATCACGTGATCCACGCGATCGAATGCTATTTCGAAATCCGTGTAGATCACGTCCACCTGGCCACCGGCTTCCATATTATGCAACACATAGTTACAGAATGTAGCCAAGTTAGATACTGTGGACCGTCTTCTTACGAATCCGTGTTGGTTCTGGCCTATACCGCTTGAGATTAGTGGATATATACTATTATAGATAATTTTCTCAAAAACTTTGCTAAGTGTGTTGAGAATAGATATTGGACGATAGTTTTTTATATCCATCTGGGGCTCACCCTTCTTATGCACTGGCACTATATGAGCTGTTTTCCACAGAGAAGGACAGACGCACTCGGCTAAAGACTTTTGAAACAATAATGCTACAGGATATGCCAAACTATCAGCGCAATTGTGCAAGAAGAGAGGAGGCAGTCCATCACTACCTGGACCTTTTGTTGTATCCAACGCGCGCAAAGCTTTAAGAACGGTGTATTTGGTAACAGAGAGGTTAGATAGAACATTAGGTGAGCTGGTCACTTCATTCAGAGTGCTCGTAGCTGCAACAGAGGACACGGACGGGTTGATGAAAACACTGTGAAAGTATTTATTAAACACTGTACAAATTTCATGACCTGAGTCAAATGCTTCCTCATCTAAAATCATTGTTTTTGGGTATTGACTATCGCCTCTCTTACTTTTAACATACGTCCAGAAAGTTTTCGGAGAATGATTAATTGCTTTCTCTGTCTGAGTTATATAGCTTTGGTAAGAGGATGCTTCAACATCGTGTTGTCTAGAGCGTAACAATGCAAATTCGTAATAGTCCCTGGGGTTACCATATTTTTTCCATCTTTTATGTACTTTAATTTTCTCACGAATGAGTTTTATAAGAGCACGACTGTACCAAACAGGGTATTTATGACTTTTCGGCTTGTTAACTAAAGGAATGAAACGCTCCACACCAAGTTTAACCTCTGTGTAAAATGAGCCAACAGCAACGTCAATCGATTCAACCGACAATTTATCATCCCAATTTATCCTGTTAAAGTGTTTATTCAGTTCCTTATAATCTCCCTTATAGTAATTACGACGTGGTATGTGAACTTCCTTTAGAGGAGTTAAGAATAATTCAGTAGCCTTGATGACAAGAGCAGGATGATGAGAGTCTTCTTGGAGCAAAGGATCATCGCTTCTACTAACAATGAGGGATATAGATGAAAAGCATAGATCTAAAATCCTGTTATTAGTATTTGTGTTAAGGTTGTATTGAGATAACCCGAGAATGCTAATTTCATCTGCAAAGGAGGCAGCGGCAGTTCTTATTTGCAGCGAACAGTTATTTAATATAGAATAACCTTCATCGTTCCATGCTAAACATGGTAAATTGAAATCACCTATAAGAACAAAATTATGATTACCATACATAGTCATTGTGTCCGTTATAGCTTGCACAATGTTATTCAGACGCAACGGTATACTAGATAGATCAGGGGGCATGTAGACAAGAATAATATGCAAGTCTTCCCGGGTACCAACGCTTCGAGATAAAAGTGTAACGTGCAACATCTCTACACCTGCACACTGAAAGTCCTGACATCGTCTAGTGTCGAATTTGCGATTGTCGCACATCATAACACCACCACCAGTTTTTCTACCAGTCGAATTAAGATCACTGTCCTGTCGGAATATTTGATATCTATTATCACATAATTCTGTGTCAAAAATGTCATCCTGCAACCATGTTTCCGTAAAGATTAAAATGTCATACTTAAAGCGTAAAATACTGTTATACAAATCTAATACCTTAGTTCTCATCCCTCGAGCGTTTTGGTAGTAAAAACTTAACTGTGTGTTAGCCATCATTAATTATAGGAAGAACATTAAAAATAAAAATAAAATAAAAGTGGATAATTTGACGGTGGGAAAGGTATCGGTTTGAGGGGCAATAGCTTGCACAAATATCAATAATCACTAAAATAAAGTCATGTAGCAGTATGACATCTGAGCGATAATAAAAAAAAGGTTTAGATCGGTCCAAACGGTAACAATTTTGCCGACTGCACACGCATTGTGGGTAGGTTGCGAAAACTATGTCAAATACCAAGCATAAACCTACGACCAGTGTGCCATAACTCATTAGTGTAAGAGTATAAAATGTATAACTAAAGGAAAAATAAAATACCTAAATGAATTAGGAGAAAAATAATGTTAATGATTACAATCACCTTCGCGGCACTATTACGTATGGAAACATAAAGTAAGCCCGTGTCTACTGTTGACCAAAATTGACACATTTTAACGTAGCTATTGTATAAACTATGAAACACATGAACGTAACGTTATGAATATGCATAAATCTTTATCTTTATCTTCTCTATCTCTATATATATTATAAAATAAAGTCACTTCGCTGTCTGTCTGTCCCTATGTATGCTTATATCTTTAAAACTACGCAACGGATTTTGATGCAAGTTTTTTTAATAGATAGAGTAATTTAAGAGAAAGGTTTATATGTATATAACATGCATAATATAGTAAAGAAACGCTGATAATTTTAGAGGTTTCTAATGTGATGTCATAAATAAACACATTTTTTTGCGCTTACATTGCGAACGCTGGCTGAACCCTACGAAATAGCTCAAAATAATGTACTACAGTATTGTACACCTTAAAAAGTTCTACAAAAAAGTCCTCAATGGTATATGTCTAAGTCTTAGGGATAACCCATAATAACCATTTTTATCCTTTACTTTTTACGAGAAATAATGGCTTATTTATGAATGCGATTTTAAGCAATACAGCATTAATCCTTATGCAATTAAGTACCTTAAATAAATTTTGCATTTCATGTAGATCAAAATTGCCCTTTACAGCATATCATTAAAATTAATATTTTAGAAGATATCAGAGATTATAATAAAATCGCCGCAGAGCGGCTAGCGGGCCTTCCCGCGTCCGGCCATCCCGGTTGCGAATTTACAAAGGCTATACTATTTTAGTCACGAGTCAGACTCTAATCAGTGAGCTTTTGTTTCTGAATATTACTCGACAATACCTAGTCTATCTCAGTAAAAAAATTGACTCAAATAGACTAGCTTTTTGTTTTGATATTTTCAAAGAAAATGCACGGACAAAACCTAGTACCATTTCAGTCACGCGTGGAGGAAATCCCATCCATGGTTAATACCCCGACTCAGACTACCCCGACTTGGATAGGTTAGGTTAGAAGGCTAAGGCGGGAGCGAAGCGGAGCGGAGCTCCCGCCTTAGCCTTCGTGGTTATTTTTTTTTAAACCACCCAGAAATAGGAGCCCCGCGAAGCGGGGCTCCGTCAACCTACCTTAGCGCAGGTGGCAATCAGTTACATACATATTAATTTTGAATACATATTAATCAAATAGATAAGCTTCAATTATAGGTTGATAGTTACATGGCAACTGTTATCATTTTAATTGCTCGTTTCTATTATGTATTTGATAAACAAAAATAAAACGAATTAACAAACGAGAAGTACTTTTATTAGGTAAAGAACACTACCCACTTGTTGCGTGTATAAATTTAAAAATATCTCGCCAAAAGCTTAGCTATTCGAGTGATATGTATTATATAGAACTAGATTTTGTCCGTGCATTTTCTTTGAAAATATTAAAACAAAAAGCTAGTCTATTTGAGTCAATTTTTTTACTGAGATAGACTAGGTATTGTTGAGTAATATGCATAAACAAAAGCTCACTGATTAGAGTCTGACTCGTGACTAAAATAGTATAGCCTTTGTAAATACGCGTCCCGGTTGGTAGCGGTCGGGTAGTGTAGGATTAATAGGATTGTAATATTGTAATTCATATTACTTTGGCTTCATAGTAAATGCGAATATCATGTGTGTTCGAAGTACTCAAAACAAACCTAATTGTATTATTCCAAGTAAGAGACCGCGAAATATTGCTTAGATGTTTAAATTTTTGGATGGATTTGGATTTTTGGTTATCCTGGATACTTACCACACTGGATACTTACATAGGATACTTTATCCCGGTAGTAGGTTTCCGAGTGATATTTTCCGAAAGCTATACGGGCGAAGCCACTGGCAAAAGTACTGTACGCTGCCAGACTAGACAGACCTCACAATACGATTTCAAATGCGCAGTGGAAGTGTGATAATCGTGGGGCTCTAGAGACAAGAGTGGCGAGCGATACTAGTCCGCCGTACGCGGAGCAGACAATATATAAGAGAACAATTGCAAATAAATTGACTACAATAAACGAACAAAGGAACTCACCTGATGGGCGACGACCACCTGATTCTTGGGATAACCTGGATCCTTGTATGTAAGTGAGTGTGTATGTATCGTGTAGTGAGGTTATGAATAAGTATTCTCAGGAACAGGTTACAATTTGCCGCTTCAAGAGGTCTGGCATCCAGACATGCGGTCTCCCACACTTAACCTTCAATGTTCTTTAATGTCAAGAAACTAAACCCGTATTCCTTCACCAAATGGGGTTATTTAACACAATATCATTGGGTCATGACGTATTGTCCGCAAAAACGACCGATTTTCAAGGATTGATTTACAAAAAACTCGCGGAAGCAAAAATCTGTACGACGCTCTCAAAGACCAAACTAAAAAAAAGGGGAAAAAGAAGTGACAAGTGTCAAAATCAAACTTGACAAGTCAGATGTCATTCCGTTCGGGCGGCGCGTTCCGAAAGTGCATAGAGTAACAAAGTGTTCGTTCCGAAACATCTACCCCCCCCGGACGGGCCTTCCCGTCCGCTAATCAATTGGCAATCTTGACAAGGTTGCGACCGCTCTCTTCACGACCGATCCGTCCACCAAAACCTCTGCAAAACGAGGAACCCCGTCAGTGCCAGCCACCAGATTAAGAATGCGCCCCCGGCGCCAATACAACGGCTTAAGGTTGGCATCCTTAATCAGGACGAGGTCTCCAATTTTGGGCGGATGTGTTTTATCAGTCCACTTGACGCGCTGCTGGAGGATGTGCAAATACTCCAAGCTCCAACGCTTCCAAAAACTCTGAGCGAGCTGCTGCACCAACTGAAACCGCGATAGCCGATTTTGGCTCACATCGACAAGAGGGTACTCGGGCAGGGCGACAAGTGGCTGTCCAATCAAAAAATGGCCCGGGGTCAGGGCCTCCAAGTCGTTCGGGTCCGCAGACAGCGGGCACAATGGACGCGAGTTCAGTGCAGCTTCAATGCGGCAAAATACCGTAGCTAACTCCTCAAAGGTGAGAACGGTGTCTCCTATCGATCTGCGCCAGAGTCCCTTTGCCGCTTTCACCGCGGCCTCAAAAATACCCCCCCAATGGGGGCAGGCTGGCGGGTCAAACAACCAAGTGACCCCTCGGCGGGCTAATTTGTTACCAATGTCAACCTGGTTCTCAGCAAGGAAGGCGTATACCTCCTTCAAATAGTTACTTGTACCCTTGTAGTTAGTACCGCAATCAGACCTGATCAAAGTAGGTAACCCACGGCGAGACACAAATATATCCAAGGTCGCCACAAAGGCCTCCGTCGAGAGGGAGGTTACCAACTCCAAGTGCACTGCCTTAGTTGACAGGCAGACAAACACACACAAATAAGCCTTAACAATTTTACTATTCCGAAGAGGAGACGTCTTCACCAAAAAGGGACCAGCAAAGTCCGTTCCGACACCTGCATAGGGTCTCGCCTCATTGACACGATCAGCCGGCAAGTCTCCCATCATTGGCTGCATAGTAGAGGCCTTAGTCCGGTAGCACGGCAAACAACGGAAGACGATGCTACGAATAGTACGACGGGCCGACAATATCCAAAACTCTCGCTGCAGAATGGCCAACAGCGCATTGCAACTGGCATGCGAGTTCTTAATGTGACGATCAGTCACCAACAATTTAACCAAATGGCCCTCCTTAGGCAACAAAAGGGGGTGACGGGCCCCATAAGGAAGGCTAGAGTGCCTCAACCGTCCCCCAACACGCAAGAGACCCGTATCGTCCAAAAAGGGGTTCAATTTACTAATGGCTCCCGACAATTTAACCTTACCAGACTTCAAAGTTTCAATCTCCTTCTCAAAGTGTGCAGCCTGCACGGAGCGGACCCAAATGAGGAGTGATTCCTGTCGCTCCTGAGGAGAGAGAACCGGAGACAGGCGTTTGTTCCCGGAGTTCCTAGAATTATGACCAAAACGCCTGATCCACGAGGTAACGTTCAACAATTTGTCGAGGGAGCTGTATCGATTCAACAAAAATTCAGGGTCAAACGGAGGGTCCTTCGTTCCAACAGCGAGCACCTTGAGCTCGGGCAAAGGACCCGACATCAAGACTGGCGTTTGAGGCCAATCATCCTCGGGGTGAGTTAGCCAGTCTGGTCCCCACCATAGGGGGTGAGCAATCAGGCGGGGTGCCATGCACCCACGTGAGGCCACGTCACCCGGGTTCAAATCTCCAGGCACGTGCCTCCAAATCAAAGGCGTTTCAGAATTTTGAATCTGGGACACTCGGTTCGCAACAAAGACCTCCAAAGAGTGGACGGACGTCTTCAACCAACACAAAACAATTGACTGTCCGTCCAGGCGTAAGAAGCCCGAATGTCCACAGTTCCACCCAAAGTGTGAGCAACGTGGTTCAATAGACGCACAAGAAGCGCCGCCCCTGAAAATTCTAATTTAGGGATGGTCAGTGCCGTCCGGAGGGGGGCCACCTTGCTCTTGGCCATGACCAGTGACAACTTCACCTGGCCTGTCGCGCTAACGGTGCGCAGATAAACAACAGCTGCATAACCGTGCGAAGATGCATCACAAAACCCATGAAGGGTAGCAGTGTAGCTCCCAGGGGGGAGGATAGCGCGGGGTAACACGACCTCGTTGACTGCAGGGAGTGCGGATACAAATTGGAGCCAATCTTCCAACAGGGTTTCCCGAAGTGGCTCGTCCCAACCAAGTCCCGCAGTCCAAAGGCGCTGAAGAAAACATTTTGCCCAAAACAATACCGGGCATATCCAACCATTCGGGTCAAAGGTCCTCGCGACAGTAGACAACACCAGTCGTTTAGTCCAAGTGTGAGGTGACTCCAAGTCGACATCGTATGTGAAGATGTCTTGGACTGGTCGGTACTGAACGCCGAGAACTGGTATCATAGCAGGGTTGTCAACATTTTCAAACAAGAGCGGGTCCTGCCTATGATCCTCCGGCAAACCTTCCAATAGCGCTGGCGAGTTGGACACCCATTTACGCAACTCATAGCCAGCGGAAGCCAAAATACCAATCAATTCGTCACGCAACAGGACGGCTTCCCCAACTGTGGGAGCTCCAGTACAAACGTCGTCAACATACAAGTCCGTTTTCAAGATGGCGGACGCACGAGGGAACTTCAAATGCTCTCGGTCCGCGAGCTCCCAAAGGGAACGAATAGCAACAAAAGGGCTCGATCGGAGGCCGTACGTATTCGTATTGAGCTCATACACAATCATGGGGTCCTGGGGATTCTCTCGCCACAGGATCAACTGATAACGTCGGTCATCCTTGTGAATAACCGTTTGGCGGAACATCATTTTGATGTCGGCCACAAAAACTACCTGATGACGACGGAAAGACGTAATGACGTCACAAAGATCCCTCAACAATTTGGGGCCTGGATGCAAGCAATCATTCAAGGAGACACCAGACGAAGTCCGCGCAGACCCATCAAACACCGTGCGCAGCTTACCGGTGGATGGCTTGAGGACCGCGTGATGCGGCAGGAAATAATGCTCACTTGAGCGCCACTCCAAATTTGACACCGACATGTGTCCCAAATCTGCGTATTCCCGCATGAAATCCAAATATTTCTGCCGCAGCACTGGGTCCCTGCTCATGCGGCACTCCATTGCCAACAATCTCTTCTCGGCCGTAGGTCTGGATTCACCGAGAGGTGGTCGCACCGCAACAAAAAGCAACCTGGTCACAAGCCGGCCGGAATGGAGTCGACCTGTGTTGTTCTGGTAGAACAACTCGCACTCCTCGTGTTCCGGGTTCAAACGGGCTACCTGAGGGGGCTCTTCAACCTCCCAAAACCTCTGAACGGCGTCAGAGAGGGCGGAGCCGGATGACAACACAAAATCAGGTTCAAGTGTAGGGGGGACCCTCAGCACTGGTTTCATCAACGCAAAACCAAATATGGTCGAGACAGCCACCAAACCGCGTGGCTGCAGAACCTTTATATCACCCAAAAATATTCTCCCTAGTACCCAACAACAAATGCGCTGTACTAGGGGAATCAAACCGGGGGTCAGCCAATTCCAGGCCTGACGCCAACCGGATGATTTCTGAAGACAGCTGACATTGAGGATGACTACCCAAAATATTCGTCAGAACAACGGCCAAAGCAACAATTTTAGGTGCCAGACAATTCAGAGGAGTGACCTCAAACCAAGCCAGTCCGTTGGGGGTGGCATCTGTTTCGCCCACTCCCCTAATTTTGCGTGAAAAGTCACGCACATCAAGGCCCACCTGTCCCGCTAAAGAAGATGACAAAAGGCAACCCTGGGCTCCTGCATCCAAAATGGCACGGACCACAACAGAATCCCCCATGGGCCCCCAGACCCTGACCGATGCCGTTGGCAACAAAACCGTTTCGATCTGAGGGGGTTCCTTAGCGGGGCAGGCGCCAATGTCCTAACAATGCCTGGGCGGCGACCGATCGCCGCACCCAGGCTCAAGTCTTTCCCGACGAGGATAAAGGTCAAATTCCTCGTCCGCGCGGTGTCCCGAGCCACGCGCCATCGCTGGAAGGGCATATCCCACCGGATGCCTGAATGGCGGGGGGCGTGACTCCAACCGGGGACGTTCCGCCAAAGGAGAGGAGGGAAGGCGGTGCTGGTCTGGCCATCGCTGCCTAGCAACAGCTACGTAATTACTTTTACGTGGGGAGACCAAATGGCGATCGCGCGGCTCCCGATCAACTTGCGCGGGGGGTGGAGTGCGGCGCTCAAAATTGCGGGCCTCTCCCCGGTTCTGAACCGGCGAGGCAGAAGCCCGGTGACCAACTCCATGGTGCCCCCTCGTACGCGAACCTTCAACAGAGGCTGGTCTGCCAGCGTGGTTCGCGTTAGCGCACAATAGGTCCAAATGGGACCCCCTACAAATTCCACAAGGGCGGGGGTTGGGGCAGTCCCGATGGAAGTGAGCCCCCAAACATGAGAAGCACAGACGGCGTGCACTGGCAACTCGGCGGCGGGCACTCACGTGCAATTTCAAAAAGGCCGCGCAAGTTGCCATGCCATGCCCCATGTCCTTACAAAACTCACAACCAGGACGACTCTGGGTGCCAGCAAAACGAGCGGCGGGGCGACCATCAACAGGCCCGCGAGCCCTAGTCCGTCCCTGGTCTTGTGGCCGGGAAGACGGTTGGCGTGACTCGGTGGCAACGCTAGAGTTGTCCATAAACCGACACTCATCCTCCAAAAATTTGACGAGGTCACCAAATGGGGGGAGGTGTGTGACACTATCCCCACCATACTTCTGCTCGAAACGAGCCCTCAAATCAGCAGGAAGACGTTGCAGCACCACATGTACCAAAAGGTAAGACCAATGGTCCACCGGCAACTCCAATCGCTTTAACTCTTTCAGGCACAGTTTTTATTTATTTACTTTATAAATAAAACAAACGCGTATTTGGGTTTATTACTGTTTAATTATCAAGAGAAAAAATATATTTTTCCCAAATCCTACATAAGGCTTTTGAGGAATATGGTGGTTAGTTTACTAACCACCATGACGGTAGGCAACAATTAAACAAAGTATGAGAACGTTCGTATGAAATAAGTAACAAAAATATAAATTATTCTTTTTTATGATAATCTAAAAAGCATGTTTTAACTTTGCGGATACAAAGAGGGACTTTATAAGTACTCAAATGAAAATTGTTCAGTAGCCAACCAAAGCGGTTTAGAGGCATAAACGATGATGTATAAGGGTCATGTAGATCAGGGGCAGAAGACCAATAATATAACTAGGCATTTTCTTTATACCCATTACCAAGTTCATAGCAAGGAACATTTCAATCTCATCTGGCGTAGTGAGTGTATAGGGTGTTCCTTTTTATATGGCGTATAGATTTGTTTGAAAGCAGATTATTTCCACAAGATCCTCTGACCAAAACAAGCGAAATAGTTGCGTAGGTGTGACATTCTCTAAATCTATTATTGCTTGTGGTATACCTTCACCTCCTGTGTACTCACTCGGTTCTTCCATTCTGAAGTTTACTTCCACTTTCGCTCCGTCACAACTGTTTGGTTTGATGATACTGAAGCGCTCGTAGTAGTTATGTGATTATCTGAAGTTCTGGCAAATTCAGACAAAGGTTCGTCGTTTTCGGAGTCAATTTCCTCTTCAAACCGTGGCTGCTGTGGAGGTGAATCGCCAAGCACCATGTCAGTTTCTGGTCCATCATTATATTCTTCATCTGAATCCACACTACACACACTTTCATTATCTGAAGGAATATCTTCTATAAGAATGTCTTGGATTTCACTTTCATTCAGCACACGCGGCATTTTGTAAATAAGTACACGAAACGAATAGAACAAAACCTACTACAGTCACGGTGGTTAGGGAACTAACCACCTTATTATTAACGTTATTTATATAAATATGAAAATTGAAACCTATATTTAATATCAAAAATCAACTAATCCAATACTTAATTATAGAATAATACAGAAATTATAATATAATAAACATTCTTACCTTTGTAATTGAATTTTGAAATTCTCCGTTGAGAAAAACGCACTGCACAACTTTTTCAAATATTTGAATAAAACTAACCGACGCGCATTTGCATCAAAATATGTCAACACACAGTCAACAATAACTTGAAAAAGAACATGGTTCAGCACATTTTCGATAGATGACGTGAAAATGAATTTTAGTCATCTAAAATAGGTGGTTAGAAAATTTACCACCAAACCTGAAAGAGTTAAAGCGTTGGTCGCTGCCACCAACGGGTTCAACAGGTCAGTACGCAATGCTGATAATCTTGTAATGACCGGTAACCCCAAAATCTGTTTGATGTGAACATCAGCCAAACAACGTTTGTTTTGATACCGCCGGGTGAGTAGTTCTAAGGCGGTAGGGTAGGCTGAGTCAGTCACCGACAAATGCTGTACCAAGGCTCGGGCCTCACCTTCCAGGACAGACAACAAATAGGCCAACTTTTGGGCGGGTCTGAGGTCCGAGCGTGCATCAACCAAACTTTCAAACAGGT
Organism: Aporophyla lueneburgensis; assembly: GCA_932294355.1. Taxonomy (NCBI): domain Eukaryota; kingdom Metazoa; phylum Arthropoda; class Insecta; order Lepidoptera; family Noctuidae; genus Aporophyla; species Aporophyla lueneburgensis. Next base: position 28,935,996 of record OW028754.1, read on the forward strand.
TTTGGAAACCTAACCACTGGTCCAAGCGACCGTTAAAGTGCGGCAGTTCCAAGGTAGGCAGTCTACTCAATAGTCCGGGACCTGAAACAATCGAGGTCTCCGGTTTGACCTGGACAGGTGTCCGGCTCCCCAATATTTCCCGAGCACGTTGACCAATGACATCCCCCAGGTCCAAGATCTGGTCGTAGTCAGCAAGGACCTTATCACGTGCTGCCTGATCCAGCACTTCCAAAGCCACATCACAAATGTACTCGTTGTAGCGAGTAAGCAGAGCATCAACGTTGCCGAGTCTTACGTTCAACTGCTCGAACCGAGCAAGAGTGATCCCTTCGAGGTCCTGGCGCTCAGCAGTCGCTGCAGCTGAAGTGAACCACCGTAGCTGTGTGGTCAATCCACTGATTGCCTCTCTCACCGCTTTGTGTGCCATTGCACAAACAATACAATTGAAATAAACCAAGCAAAGATAATTAAGTAACAAAGTTCAAAAAATCAATTACAAAATAACTATAAGCAAACAATCAAACTACCAAACTGGTAGACCACAACTCAAGAAATAACAAAATACTGGTTCTCATGTAATGAACAAAATAAAGTTTTGTTTTAATTCAAACCAATGTCAACGGTACAACAATAATAAACCTTTATTCCAATTTTCAATGTTAATGCTCAATAATGCCAATCAACACTTAGCATATAACCAGGCTGACTATGGTAACTTCAGTTTACCCGACAACATGAGTTACTCGACTCAATAAATTTAAACAAATTATTTCAAATAACAATTAATTACCATTAACAAACATTTACAGCGAATTACTACTTCCCTTATAGAGACTGCCAAGTAATTAGCCTACTGTAAATTACCAATTTGGTGGTTATGTCTTATAACCGCGCTCTGAATACCAAAATGTACGCTGCCAGACTAGACCTCACAATACGATTTCAAATGCGCAGTGGAAGTGTGATAATCGTGGGGCTCTAGAGGCAAGAGTGGCGAGCGATACTAGTCCGCCGTACGCGGAGCAGACAATATATAAGAGAACAATTGCAAATAAATTGACTACAATAAACGAACAAAGGAACTCACCTGATGGGCGACGACCACCTGATTCTTGGGATAACCTGGATCCTTGTATGTAAGTGAGTGTGTATGTATCGTGTAGTGAGGTTATGAATAAGTATTCTCAGGAACAGGTTACAATTTGCCGCTTCAAGAGGTCTGGCATCCAGACATGCGGTCTCCCACACTTAACCTTCAATGTTCTTTAATGTCAAGAAACTAAACCCGTATTCCTTCACCAAATGGGGTTATTTAACACAATATCATTGGGTCATGACGTATTGTCCGCAAAAACGACCAATTTTCAAGGATTGATTTACAAAAAACTCGCGGAAGCAAAAATCTGTCCGACGCTCTCAAAGACCAAACTAAAAAAAGGGGAAAAAGAAGTGACAAGTGTCAAAATCAAACTTGACAAGTCAGATGTCATTCCGTTCGGGCGGCGCGTTCCGAAAGTGCATAGAGTAACAAAGTGTTCGTTCCGAAACAAGTACTATTCTTATAACTATGTTTAATTTGGTGTCTGGTAAATAATTGAGTGTCGTTATAGGTAGAATTCCCCATTTCTTCCCGTGGGTGTCGTAAAAGGTGACTAAGGGACTTACTAGAGAATGGGCAGCAGCGTTCAATATGCATTTTACCTCCATACTGCGATCACCAACCTGCCTGCCAAGCGTGGCGATTATGGATTATGGCAAAGCCCCCCAAATTAGGGGAGGCCTAAGTCCAGCAGTGGTCGCCTTACGGCTGAAATGATGATGATGATGATGATAGGTAGAATAGGAGCGTTAAGAAAAACCAGTAGGACTTATATTCAATTTAATCCAGCCCTATGTCGAAGTCTTCTTACTCTGAATACTATTAGTTTTATTTTAAGTACATCAAACACACATGATATGTGTTGCGTCCTGTTCGATTAGTTACTTTATGCGCCTACGTTTCTAAACGTGTAACAGAATGACATCTGACTTGTCAGTTTGACTTTGACACTTGACACACCTCTTGGATTTGGCGCTTGAAAAGGGGAGCACGTCGCCGTGTTGAATCTCACGATCTTTTGTGAATTAATCCCTTAGAACCGGTCGTTTTGGTGGACAAAAAGTCATGACCCAATTGTATTGATTGTAAATAAGCCCCCCTTGACGTAATAATACGGGTTTTGTTTGTTGGAAATACCTGTGTTAGTTTGAAGGTTAAGTGAAAGTGAAGCTATTGGAACCGCATGCTGTGATCGCCTCCAGCCTTGTTGCAGCGGATGGTAACCTGGAAAACTCATTTACAATGTCACTACACGATACATATACACTCACTTACATACATAACTCCAGGTAGGCACCAGAGCAGGTGTTCGTCTACCACAGGTAAGTTCTTTGTTGTAATGTTAGTGTTTGATTTGATTGTCTGCTCCGCGTACGGCGGACTAGTTTCGCTAGCCACTTCTTGACCCAGGGCCCACGATTATCACGCTTCCACATAATAATTGAAATCCTATGGTCGGGGCTCTAGTCTGGCAGTGAACATTTGGTATTCAGAGCGCGGTTATAAGACATATAACCAACAAATTGGTAATTTACAGTAGGCTAATTACTTGGCAGTCTCTATAAGGGAAGTAGTAATACGCTGTAAATATTTGTTAACTATGATTGCTTGTTTATTTGAAATAATTTGTAAATTTGTTGAGACGAGTAACTCATGTTACCATAGTCGGCCCGGGTTGCATATGCTAGTAGAGTTGAATGAATTAGGCTATGTTACAACCCCTTGTTTGTGTCTGACCTCTGTTGAATGTCAGGTAGACATTAAAATATTGAGTTTGTACCATTGACATGGTTGTTTGTGAAAATTAATATTTGAAATTGGAATTTTGAGTATGACTATTGTTTTAAATTGGAATTAAGGTTTATTATTATTGTACCATTGGCAAAGTGGTTTGTGAAATTACCATTTGAATTTTTGAATTGAATTTGAAGTAGAATTTTTTGAACGTTGATATTGGTTTAGAATTAAAATAAAAGTTTGTTGTTGAATTGAATTGAAACCTATATTTTGCTATTTCTTGAGTTGCTGTCTGGCGGTTTGTTAGTTTGATTGTTTGCTTGTAGTTATTTTGTTATTATTGTTTGAACTTTGTTACTTAATTATCTTTTGCTTGGTTTATTTGGATTGTATTGTTTGTGCAATGGCACACAAAGCGGTGAGAGAGGCAAGTGGATTGACCGCACAGCTGCGGTGGTTCACTTCAGCTGCAGCGACCGCTGAGCGCCCGGATCTTGAAGCGGTCACTCTGCCTCGGTTCGAGCAGTTGAACGTGAGACTCGGCAACGCTGATGCTCTGCTTACCCGCTACAACGAGTACATTTTTGATGTGGCTCTGGAAGTGCTGGATCAGGCAGCACGTGACAAGGTCCTTGCTGACTACGACCAGATCTTGGACCTAGGGGATGTCATTGGTCAACGTGCTCGGGAAATATTGGGGAGCCGGACACCTGTCCAGGTCAAACCGGAGACCTCGGTTGTTTCAGGTCCCGGACTATTGAGTAGACTGCCTACTTTGGAACTGCCACACTTTGACGGTCGCCTGGACCACTGCTTAGGTTTCCAAAACCTGTTTGAAAGTTTGGTTGATGCACGCTCGGACCTCAGACCCGCCCAAAAGTTGGCCTATTTGTTGTCTGTCCTAGAAGGTGAGGCCCAAGCCTTGGTACAGCATCTGTCGTTGACTGACTCAGCCTACCCTACCGCTGTGGAACTATTCACCCGGCAGTACCAAGATAGGCGTTGTTTGGCTGACGTTCATATCAAATTGATTTTGGGGTTGCCGGTCATTGCTGGATTGTCAGCGTTGCGTACTGGCCTGTTGAGCCCGTTGGTGACAGCGACCAACGCTTTAAAGCAATTGGACTTGCCGGTGGACCATTGGTCTTACCTTTTGGTGCACGTTGTGCTGCAACGGCTTCCTGCCGATTTGAGGGCTCGTTTCGAGCAAAAGTATGGTGGGGATAGTGTCACACATCTCCCCCCATTTGATGACCTCGTCCAATTTTTGGAGGATGAGTGTCGGTTTGTGGACAACTCTGGCGTTGCCACTGAGTCATGCCAGCCGTCTTCCCGGCCACGAGACCAGGGACGGACTAGGGCTTGCGGGCCTGTTGATGGTCGCCCCGCCGCTCGTTTTGCTGGCACCCAGAGTCGTCCTGGTTGTGAGTTTTGTAGGGACACGGGGCATGGCATGGCAACTTTTGCAGCCTTTTTAAAGTTGCACGTGAGTGCCCGCCGCCGAATTGCCAATGCACGCCACATGTGCTTCTCTTGTTTGGGGGCTCACTTCCATCGGGACTGCCCTAATCCCCGCCCTTGTAGAATTTGTAGGGGGTCCCATTTGGACATATTGTGCGCTAACGCGAACCACGCTGGCAGACCAGCCTCTGATGAAGGTTCGCGTACAGGGGGGTACCATGGAGTTGGTCACCGGGCTTCTGCCTCGCCGGTTCAGAACCGGGGAGAGGCCCGCAATTTTAACCGCCGCACTCCACCCCCCGCGCAAGTTGATCGGGAGCCGCGCGACCGCCATTTGGTCTCCCCGCGTAAAGGCGATTACGCAATTGTTGCTAGGCAGCGCTGGCCAGACCAGCACCGCCTGCACTCCCCTCCTTTGGCGGAACGTCCCCGGTTGGAGTCATGCCCCCCGCCATTCAGGCCTCCGGTGGGATATGGCCATCCAGCGATGGCGCGTGGCTCGGGACACCGCGCGTACGAGGAATTTGAATTCCATCCTCGTCGGGAAAGACTTGGGCCTGGGTGCGGCGATCGGTCGCCGCCCAGGCATTGTTAGGACATTGGCGCCTGCCCCGCTAAGGTACCCCTCAGATCGACACGGTTTTATTGCCATCGGCATCGGTTGGGTCTGGGGGCCCACGGGGGACTCTGTTTTGGTCCGTGTCATTATGGATATGGGAGCCCAGGGTTGCCTTTTGTCTATTGTTTTGTTGTTTGTTTGTATTGTTTTGGGCAAAATTGTTTTCTTGAGCGCTTTTGGACTGCGGGACTTGGCTGGTACGAGCCAATTCGGGAAACCCTGTTGGAAGATTGGCTCCAATTTGTATCCACACTCCCTGCAGTCAACGAGGTCGTGTTACCCCGCGCTATTCTCCCCCCTGGGAGCTACACTGCTACCCTTGTTTGTGATGCGTCTTCGCACGGTTATGCAGCTGTTGTTTGTCTGCGCACCGTCTGCGCAACAGGCCAGGTGAATTTGTCACTGGTCTTGGCCAAGAGCAAGGTGGCCCCCCTCCGGACGGCACTGACCATCCCTAAGTTGAATTGTCTGGGGCGGCGCGTCTTGTGCGTCTATTGAACCACGTTGCTCACACTTTGGGTGGAACTGTGGTCATTCGGGTTTCTTACACCTGGACGGACAGTCAAATTGTTTTGTGTTGGTTGAAGACGTCCGTCCACTCTTTGGAGGTCTTTGTTGCGAACCGAGTGTCCCAGATTCAAAATTCTAAAACGCATTTGATTTGGAGGCACGTGCCTGGAGATTTGAACCCAGGCGCCGTGGCCTCACGTGGGTGCATGGCACCCCGCTTGTTTGCTTACCCCCTATGGTGGGGACCAGACTGGCTGACTCATCCCGAGGATGATTGGCCTCGATCGCCAGTCTTGATGTCGGGTCCTTTGCCCGGGCTCAAGGTGCTCGCTGTTGGAACAAAGGACCCTGAGTTTTGTTGAGTCGATACAGCTCCTCGACAAATTGTTGAATTGTTGGTGACTGATAGTCACATTATGAACTCGCATGCCGGTTGCAATGCGCTGTTGGCCATTCTGCAGCGAGAGTTTTGGATATTGTCGGGAGCCGTTAATAAGTTGAACCCCTTTTTGGACGATACGGGTCTTTTGTTGTTTGGTTGTTGACGATTGAGGCACTCTAGCCTTCCTTATGGGGCCCGTCACCCCCTTTTGTTGCCTAAGGAGGGCCATTTGGTTAACTTGTTGTTGTGGTTTGGTTGTTGTTGTTGTTTGGTTGTTTTTGTCGTATGTTATTGTTTTGACCCGCCAGCCTGCCCCCATTGGGGGGGTATTTTTGAGGCCGCGGTGAAAGCGGCACAGGGACTCTGGCGCAGATTGTTGGGAGACACCGTTCTCACCTTTAAGGAGTTAGCTACGGTATTTTGCCGTTTTGAAGCTGTATTGAACTCGCGTCCATTGTGCCCGCTGTCTTCGGACCTGAACGTCTTGGAGGCCCTGACCCCGGGCCATTTTTTGATTTGACAGCCACTTGCCGCCCTGCCGGAGCACCCTTTTGTCGATGTGAGCCAAAATTGGTTATTGCGGTTTCAGTTGGTGCAGCAGCTCGCTCAGAGTTTTGGAAGCGTTGGAGCTTGGAGTATTTGCACATCCTCCAGCAGCGCGTCAGGTGGACTGATAAATTGCAACCTTGTCGGGATTGCCAAGTGATTAGCGGACGGGAAGGCCCGTCCGGGGGGGGTAGATGTTGCGTCCTGTTCGATTAGTTACTTTATGCGCCTACGTTTCTAATCGTGTAACAGAATGACATCTAACTTGTCAGTTTGACTTTGACACTTGACACACCTCTTGGATTTGGCGCTTGAAAAGGGGAGCACGTCGCCGTGTTGAATCTTGCGATCTTTTGTAAATTAATCCCTTAGAACCGGTCGTTTTGGTGGACAAAAGGTCATGACCCAATTGTATTGATTGTAAATAAGCCCCCCTTGACGTAATAATACGGGTTTTGTTTGTTGGAAATATCTGTGTTAGTTTGAAGGTTAAGTGAAAGTGAAGCTATTGCAACCGCATGCTGTGATCACCTCCAGCCTTGTTGCAGCGGATGGTAACCTGGAAAACTCATTTACAATGTCACTACACGATACATATACACTCACTTACATACATAACTCCAGGTAGGCACCAGAGCAGGTGTTCGTCTACCACAGGTAAGTTCTTTGTTGTATTGTAAGTGTTTGATTTGATTGTCTGCTCCGCGTACGGTGGACTAGTTTCGCTAGCCACTTCTTGACCCAGGGCCCACGATTATCACGCTTCCACATAATAATTGAAATCCTATGGCCGGGGCTCTGGTCGTAGCAGGTGGCGTTCCGTAGTTTCTGCCTACCCCCATGGGAAAAAGGCGTAATTTTATGTATGTATAACATGGATTCATACATTCTTACCGCGGTAGTACGTCCTCTTGCAATAATTTCCGACATACACGCGGGCGATGCCGCGGGCAAAAGCTAGTACATGTATAAACAAAAGTGCGGTGGGTTATTGGGGCTTAAGTGAGTTTTTGTAACATATCCAGGTTGCGGATGAATATTGTATCAGTAGTTTCAGACTTTCTCACGTAGATGCATCCTCCACGCACCCACATAAATTTGTATTTTAGCTCCTTTTCACGTTTACGAGCTGCAGCATGTAAGTTTTTATTCTCCGGTGATAGGTTCTCAACGACAAACACGGGAAATTTTTGACTCGTGCCGAATCCCAAGTCATGTGTGTTTAACTTGTCTTGAACATTATTTTTATTGTACAGCAGATAAAAATATATCACGGGTACGGGGCGAATTAAATTTGGTTAGTATGGACCGTGGACCGGTACTCTCTGGATTCAATTTCGCAATTCTTGCACAATAATGTATATCATTGTCGTTAATCGACACGCTTACTGTTCGGCCAATTTGATTGACGATATTTACTACACGTTGCGTCCTGTCCGATTAGTTACTTTATGTGCCTACGTTTCTAAACGTGTAACAGAATGACATCTGACTTGTCAGTTTGACTTTGACACTTGTCCTCTTGGATTTGGCGCTTGAAAAAGGGAGCACGTCGCCGTGTTGAATCTCGCGATCTTTTGTAAATTAATCCCTTAGAACCGGTCGTTTTGGTGGACAATAGGTCATGACCCAGTTGTTTGTGTTAATAACCCCAGTTTGGTGAAATAATACGGGTTGAATTTGAATATTTCTTGACATTGAAGAATTTTGGAGGTTAAGTGTTTGAACCGCATGTTGGAGTAAATCTCTGGCGAGTTGCAGCGGCCTGGTGTCCTGGATACCACTTACACGATACATATACACTCACTTACATACATAACTCCAGGTAGGCACCAGAGCAGTGTCCTTCAACCACCAGGTAAGTTCTTTTGTTGTATTGTAGGTGAGTTATTTGAATTATATTGTCTGCTCCGCGTACGGCGGACTAGTTTCGCTCGCCACTCTTGTCTCTAGAGCCCCACGGTTATCACGCTTCCACATAATAATCAAAAACCTTATGGGGGCCTAGCCTAGCAGTGAACATTTTTGGTAGCCAGAGCGTGGCTATAAGACATATAACCAACAAATTGGTAATTTACAGTAAGCTAATTACTTGTCAGTCTCTATAAGGGAAGTAATAATACGCTGTAAATATTTGTTAACTATGATTGCTTGTTTATTTGAAATAATTTGTAAATTTGTTGAGACGAGTAACTCATGTTACCATAGTCGGCCCGGGTTGCATATGCTAGTAGAGTTGAATGAATTGGGCTATGTTACAACCCCTTGTTTGTGTCTGACCTCTGTTGAATGTCAGGAAGACATTAAAATATTGAATTTGTACCATCAAATAGGTTTGTTGAAATTGGCATTTTTGAGTATTACCATTGTTTTAAATTGGAATAAAGGTTCATTATTATTGTACCACTAACAAAGTGGTTTGTGAAATTAATATTTGAAATTGGCATTTTTTGGAATTGGATAGAATTTGAATATTTGAATTGAATTGTGAAGTTGAATGTTGAACGTTGATATTGGTTTTGAATTAAAATAAAAGTTTGTTGTTGAATTGAATTGAAACCAATATTTTGTTATTTCTTGAGTTGCTGACTAACAGTTTGGGAGTTTGATTGTTTGCTTGTTGTTATTTTGTAATTGATTGTTTGAACTTTGTTATTTGATTATTGAATTGTTTGGTTTATTTGATTTGTTTGTTTGTGCAATAGCATACAAATGGAAATATTGCAGTGCCGGACACCTGTCCAGGTCAAGCCGGAGACCTCGGTTGTTTCAGGTCCCGGACTATTGAGTAGATTGCCTACTTTGGAACTGCCACACTTTGACGGTCGCTTGGACCACTGGTACGGTTTCCAAAACCTGTTTGCAAGTTTGGTTGATGCACGCTCGGACCTCAGACCCGCCCAAAAGTTGGCCTATTTGTTGTCTGTCCTGGAAGGTGAGGCCCAAGCCTTGGTACAGCATCTGTCGTTGACTGACTCAGCCTACCCTACCGCTTTGGGACTACTCACCCAGCGGTACCAAAAATAAACGTTGTTTGGCTGACGTTCATATTGAATTGATTGTGGGGTTACCGGTTGTTCAGTGCGTAAGGTTGATTTTAGTTTGCCGAGATTTTTTGGAAGAAAACAACGTGTAGGTTTAATGAAGGTTTATTCGCTACTAACTAGGATCATAGTGGACTGTAAAATATATGTTTAGACACACACCAATACAAACACAAATGTGTGTGTGTAGTTACTCTCAAAACGAATCTATAGGCTCATAACACAAAACGCTAATCTATTTGGACATTCCGCCCGCCAAAGAACATAGTTCTTTAACTATACTTTGACAACAAAAACTTAAACTGAAACAATAAAAAATATAGAAATACTTATGCATAAACTTAACACATAACAAGTATAAATGCAAACTCAAAAGAAACATTCCTCTCAACATCTTAATCATAAAACAATTTAATGAATAACAGAACGTAAATAAGTAAATACATTCAAGCAAAACAGCACACGTGCGGCTCAGCCGAGATGTTCAATTAGGTACATTGATAACAAATACGTTTTATAAGTAGGTCATTAGTACTGTACCTACAGCTCAGTACATATAGCTGAACTCGTTAATGAAGCAGGTAAAGAGTAGGCTGGGGAGAACCCATCATAGTACATAAATACAGTTGGTTTTTTTTAAACTTCATTTGGAAATAAAAGGTAGGTAAATAAATTTTGACTTTAAACAATTTAACAGGTAAAATAAACAAATTTAATTTGGTTAAAATACAAATTTTGCTCACTGGACGCTTATATTCTCCGATTTTACACTTTACTGATACGACTCGACTTACATTATCAGGTCCAGGATATTTTTTGACAATTTTACCAAGTAACCATTTAGCTGGCGGTACATTGTCTTCCTTTAGAACAACAATATCGCCTATTTCTGGTTCCTCACGTTTAGTGTTCCATTTATACCTTTGATTTAAATTAATTAAATATTCCTTATACCACTTATTCCAAAAATCTATTACAATTTTTTGCGTTAATCGCCATCTATCCAAACCAACAACGTTACAATTAGTGTAATCCTCATCTGTAATATTTATCAATGGTTCGCCTACCAAAAAAATGACCTGGTGTCAAGGGGAGAGGGTCGTTTGGGTCATCGCTCAACAAGGAAATCGGTCTCGAGTTTAAACACGCCTCCACTTGCGCCAGGACAGTCGACATTTCTTCGTATGTAAGTGTAATATTTCCTACTACCTTTTTAGGGTTCCGTTGCCAAATGGCAAAAAACGGAACCCTTATAGATTCGTCATGTCTGTCTGTCTGTCTGTCTGTCTGTCTGTCTGTCTGTCTGTCTGTCTGTCTGTCTGTCCGTCCGTCCGTATGTCACAGCCATTTTATTCCGAAACTATAAGAGCTATGCTGTTGAAACTTGGTAAGTAGGTGTATTCTGTGAACCGCATTAAGATTCTCACACTAAAATAGAAAAAAAACAATACATTTTGGGGTTCCCCATACATAGAACTGAAACTCAAAAATGTTTTTTTTCATCAAACCCATACGTGTGGGGTATCTATGAATAGGTCTTCAAAAATGGTAATGAGGTTTCTAATATCATTTTTTTCTAAACTGAATAGTTTGCGCGAGAGACACTTCCAAAGTGGTAAAATGTGTGTCCCCCCCCCCCCGTAACTTCTAAAATAAGAGAATGACAAAACTAAAAAAAATATATGATGTACATTACCATGCAAACTACCAACGAAAATTGGTTTGAACGAGATCGAGTGAGTAGTTTTTTTTTTAAAACGTCATAAATCGTAAACCGCAATTTACCTTACATTCAATCAACTGAAATATAAAAATTAAAACATATATATATTTTTAAACCGAAAATACCTACAGGTTTGTACGGAACCCTCGGTGCGCGAGTCCGACTCGCACTTGGCCGGTTTTTTAAATGTGTTTTAGTTCCGCGCACCGAGGATTCCCACAACCCGCCAAAGTTTGGTGAGTGGGGAGGAATATAATGCCAGGTGGTTCTTTCTACAGAAAGTTGCTCAGCTATTTCTCCAGGAAGAGAAGATTTTGACCTATCAAACATGTCTCGCATTTGCTTATCGGCACCTACAAAATTAGTGCCATTGTCACTGTATAAATCCTGACAATGGCCTCTACGAGCAGTAAATCGCCTAAACGCAGCAATAAAAGCCTTGGCAGTCATGTCCGTTACTGCTTCTAAATGGACTGCTCGTGTAACCATACACACGAATATACAAATGTAACTTTTGTAGGACTTAGATTCTCGCCCAGGCGAAAATCTGATATAAACTGGACCACAGTAATCCACACCAGTAGATTTGAATGGTCTACTGGGTTTCAACCTTGCCTCTGGAAGCAAACCCATTAGAGGAGTCGTCTTCCTTGTGGAGTATCTCAAACAAATAGTGCACTCTCTAAAATACTTTTTAACACATTCTTTAGCACGTAACATCCAGTACTTGGTTCTAAGTAAATTTAACATAGCCTGAGGGCCACCGTGCAATGTTTTTGCATGAGCATCCGCAATTAAAACCTTGGTAAAATGATGGTTACCAGGCATAATTATCGGGTGCTTCGTGTCATAACACGCGTCCGATTGTGCTATGCGTCCACTTACTCTTAGTGTCCCCTTTTGGTCCAAAAAGGGACAAAGAGATCGCAATTTACTCTTTTTCAGCACACATCCTCCAGTCTTTAATCGTTTTATTTCTAATGAAAACTCGCGCTCTTGTACTTGTTTAATGCATGATATTAAAGTCTCGTTCATTTCACTTGGTGTGATGAATTTAGGTAGTTTAGGTCTATTATCTTTCTTTAATTTATAATTCATAACTCGTTTACAATAGGATACAATCTTTAATAGCTTATTTAAAGATGAATATTTTGACCAAAAAAATTCTTCGTTCACGTCAGATATAACGGTTAAAGACTGGATTCGTTTCTCTTCGTGTGTTTCTTCAATAAGCTTACTCTCTGTGTGTATTGTAGTTTCTGACAACCAATGCGGTCCTCTCCACCACAATGTATGCTCACTCAACTCCGCGGGCTGCAGACCACGCGAAGCACAATCCGCAGGGTTTGTCTCTGAGGAGACATGACTCCACTGGTGGTAATCCATAATATTTAATATAGTGGACACTCTGTTGCTAACAAATGTTGTCCATCGACTGGAGCCTCCTTTGAGCCATGCTAACACTATGGTGGAGTCGGTCCATCCATAGAGATGTTCCTTGGGTATCTCCAGCACTTGTGATACTTCACATATAAGCTTGGCTGCTAAGGTGGCGCCACACAATTCAAGACGGGGTATAGAAATCTCTTTTACAATTGGGGCAACTCGAGTCTTTGCGGACAGTAAATGTACATGCACCCTATTCGAACCATCAATCACTCGTATGTAAACTCCTGCCGCAAAGGCTGATTTTGAAGAATCTGAAAATACGTGTAGCTCTCTCTTGCACTCCTTTGTAAAATTTACCCGAGGTACTTTAAGATTTTTTAAATCTATTAGTTCTTGTCTGTATTTTAGCCACTCACCATGTAATTCATCTGTCAAACTGTCATCCCACTCAAGTCCAGATTTCCACAGCTTCTGAATGAAAATCTTAGCATTAACTATCACTGGGGCAATCCAGCCTAAAGGGTCATACAATCTCGCTACTTCAGATAATACTTGTCTTTTAGTGACGAAATCTTTAGGTTCAGGTAAGTTTATTACGTATTCAAAATTATCATTCTTCCTATTCCAACTCAAACCTATTACCCTTATTAGATCATTCAGTTTAATAGGTTGCCTTTCACTCAACTTAGTTTTCCCAATTTGCTCTAAGAACTTTTCATTATTACTATTCCATTTTTGTAACTCAAAACCACCACTCTTCATTAACTCATTCATCTCCTCATAAATTTGTATTGCCTCATTAACCGTGTCAGAGCCGGTCATTAAATCGTCCATATAATAGCATTGTTTAGTTATTCTCGCTGCTAATGGATACTTCTGCTTTTCTAACTCAGCAAGTCTATGCAATACCTTGACAGCTAGATATGGCGCGCATGCTGTACCGAACGTTAAACGTAACAACTTGTAACGTTGTATTGGCTCCGATGGATCAAATCTCCAGACAACTCTCTGAAAATCTGTGTCTCTGTCTGCCACTCTCACCATCCGATACATTTTGACAATATCGGCAACGATACAGATTTTATGATGACGCCATCTCATCATAATGTGCCTTAAATCTTGTTGTAACCTTGGGCCAACAAGAAGCTCATCATTTAGTGATACACTGTTATCACCTTTGCTTGATGCGTCAAAGACGACTCTCACTTTAGTTGTGTCTTTGTCTTCTCTCACCACAGCATGGTGAGGAAGATAGACAGCGTTAGATTTCTCTAGCTCACTCTCAGAAACCAGTCTCATGTGGTTCATACTCAAGTACTCACTCATAACTTTATTATATTCTTCTCTTAACTTTGACTCTTTCGATAGCCTTCTCTCTAAATATTCTAACCTCTTCACTGCTCTCTTTTCTGTATTACCATATTGACACATAGGCTCGTCCGTTGCAAAAGGTAATCTCACTATAAATCTCCCTACATTATCTCTCACCGTAGTTAAGTCAAAAAACTCCTCACATACTTTCTCGCAATCAGATAACTCCTTTCTTATTAAATTAGGCTCATCTTCCATCTCCCAAAACCTTTTAAGTAACTCATCTTCTTTCACATGAATATGCATGCTAATGAGATTATCTTTTGCTAACGTTCGAGATCCCTTTGACATTCTTCCTGACAAAATCCATCCAAACACTGTATTCTGTGCTATTAAATTACAAACAGGATGTTTCATAACGCCATCCAGTAATATTTCGCTATAAACCTCTGCACCTAGTAAAATATCAATCTTACCCGGCGTCGCGTATGTAGGATCAGCTATAGGAAGATTGTCAATTTCTACCCATTTGGAAGTGTTGACGTTGGTTGACGGAAGTTGTTAAAGAACGTGTGTATCCTCGCCTTTATAATTATTGTTAATCTGTGAAAAATATAAAAGATGAAGATCGATTAAGGAAAAAAATTAAGAGACGTTGGTCAAAAAGTGCATCTGGTGTTTTATTTCATACGAAGAGCTACCTTCTGTAATAAATACGTGGACAAACCGTTCACAATCTGGCGACCGTGAAAATGGATTCAAAAATTAAGGTACGCTCCGTCTTGCGTCGACATTTTACAAAGTCTGCGAATGCATTCGAAACTGTGCTGGACGCAAAAGATTTCAATGAAATCGAGGCGAAGTCTTGCTACAAATATATGGAAGAATGCCACAAAAATTTGAGCACGTTAGATAACGAGATTCAACAAATATTATTGAGTTCAAGTGATTGGACAGAAAAAGATCTCGATGAAGAATTTAATGACGTCTCAAAATATGAAAAAAGATGGATGCTCCTACAAACGCGATTCGAATCGATTTCGGCGATAAAATCGTCTCCAAGATTCACAAACAAGGATCGCGAGGTGAAATTACCACGTCTACAATTTAAAACTTTCAACGGAAATATAAAAAATTGGTTGACCTTCTGGGGCTCATTCCAAAAAGTTGATAACAACCCAGAAATTGACGAAATCGACAAATACCTATATCTGTCACAAACGATGGAAGAAGGAACCGATGTAAAGTCATTTGTGGATAGTTTTCCGTTGGCAAATACAAGCTATAAACAATGTCTTGAAGAGCTCAAAGCACGATATGCTCGAGAAGATTTATTAATTCAAGTCTATGTGAGAGAGTTATTAGCATTAATATTAAACAAAGAATCGAATAATGACCTAATCTCATTATATGACAAACTCAATGCTCAACTGAGAGCTTTAGATATATTAGGAGTTGCGAAAGACAAATTCTCTGCATTTCTTCTACCAATGGTGGAGTCAGCGTTGCCAATAGATACCCTCAAAGCATGGGAAAGAGCGAGACCAGAGAAAATGGATGATGTACTCAACTCATTATTGGAATTTCTAAAGAAAGAAGTGGAGAGTGAACAAAGAATAAGCATGGCTAAATCAACATTTGACACGGAGACAGGTAAGTCTCTCAAATCAACTGCGGGATGTTTTATGGTAAACACTGAACCAACTCGAAAAGAGCGACCTGATATAAAATGTATCTGGTGTGAAAAGGATCACTCAAGCATCGAGTGCTATAAAATATCAAAAATGTCTATTGAAGAGAGACGAGAACATTTAAAAAAGAAAAAAGCCTGTGTCTTATGTCTTAGAGTTGGACATCATGCGAAAGTATGTAAATGTTTCATCAAATGCTATGTGTGTGGGCAAAGACATTCTCCTGTTTTATGCACTGGGATATCTTCTGATAAAACATGTGCAAAGTCCCAGACAAAGGGTGAACATAAGACATACCCAAAAGTTGAAACGAGTGACTCTGTTGCAACTCTACAAAATGTCTCACAGAATAATTTGAAGACATCAAAGACAACAACTCTATTGCAAACTATAGCTGTCAAAATCCAGTTTGGAGACAGAGTAGAAATAGTTCAATGTTTGTTTGACAGTGGCTCACAAAGGTCGTATATAAAGAAAGATGTAGTAGAAAAACTCAGACTACCAGTTGCTGGGAAAGAAGAATTAAGTCATTCTTTATTTGGAGGTGTCACTGTATCCTTTAAAGAGTACAGTGTGTATAATTTCACAGTACAAAGTACTGATAATTCATTCAAATTTGATATGTCAGCTTTAGAGCAATCTTGTATTTGTAAAAATGTTCCCAAAGTGGATAATGATTCTGTACTAAGATTGTTAAACAAACAAAACATTCGGTTGATTGACACTGAGAGTTCTGATATAGGCCTATTGATAGGAGCTGATTATGCAGGGCTGTTACTAACCGATTCCTTTGTTCATCTCGAAAATGGTTTAACTGCCATTAAAACAAAATTAGGGTGGACATTACAGGGAAAAATAACTATGACAAATAGTAATATAGTAACTTCTTTATTTTGTTCACAAGATGTAATAAACTTTTGGGACTTAGAAATATTAGGTATTAATGACCCAATGCAGGTGCAGTCCAAGCAGAAAAGGGAAGAGGAGGTGATAGCAAACTTTGAAGAAAATATCCTAGTCAACTCTGAAGCCAGGTATGAGGTTCATCTTCCGTGGAAGACTGGGCATGATGATATTCTAAGCAATGAGCAGCTCGCCATTCTCAGACTGGAATCTACAACAAGAAAATTAAAAGCAGGTAATAAGTTTGATGATTACAATACAATTTTAAGTGAATGGGAGCAGGCAGGAATTATAGAAAAAGTACCTGATGCTGAGAGAGACATAGGCAGAGTACATTACTTACCTCATAGGGCTGTATATAAAGAGGCCAGTCTTACCACAAAGTTGCGTCCGATATTCGATGCGTCTGCAAAAGATAAAAATGGTAAGTCATTAAACTCATGCTTAGACAAAGGAATTAATTTTCTTGATAAAATTCCCAAAATACTAACAGGATTCCGCAAAGGTTGTATTGGTATAACCGCTGACATTGCAAAAGCATTTTTGCAAGTGTCAGTGACACCACAAGATAGAGACTACCTTAGGTTTTTTTGGTGGAAGAATGAATCAGGTGAAGAGCTTAAGGTGTACAGACACCGGAGAGTAGTATTTGGTTTAACTGCAAGCCCCTTTCTGCTTTCTGCAACTATTTCACATCATCTTAATCAAATAACAGAGCAAAAGGATACAGCAGAAATATTAGCCAAATCATTCTACGTTGACAATTTAGTAACAAGCTTAGATTCCACTAAACAAACCCAGGAATTCATTCAAGAAGCTAAATGTATAATGAATAAAGCCAAGTTCAATTTGAGGCAGTGGGTAACATCCCCTTTACAAATAAATGAAACTAAAAATAGAGTGATTCAGGTGTTAGGGCTTCAGTGGGACACTGTCACAGATGAGTTATTTTGTAATTTAAGTACTATGCCGCCGTATACAGAATTACATAAAATTACCAAAAGAACTCTTTTGTCTTGGACACAAAAAATCTTTGATCCCATTGGATTTACAAGTCCAGTCACCTTGGTTTCAAGACTTATTTTGCAGCAAATTTGGAAAAGAAAATTAACATGGGATGAAGAATTACCTGCAGATGTTCAATCACAATTTAAAAATTGGTATAAACATATTGAATGTTTAAATAATTGTAGGTTACCACGAAGACTGTCAGCAGCACAACTACAAGAATGCACTACAAGTCTGCATATGTTCTGTGATGCTAGCCAGGTTGGATATGCAGCCTGTGTCTTAATGAGAACCGAAAACAAAGGTATTGTGACTGTTCAAATAATTTCTGCAAAATCAAGAGTATCGCCTGCAGAGAAAGTGACAATACCGCGACTTGAATTGTTAGCTGCGCTAATAGGTTCGAGGTTATTAATGGAAGCAAGAAATAATCTAGAACTGAATGACTGCAAAGAATTTTGTTGGACTGACTCTGGGGTAGTATTATGCTGGATTAAAAGGGAACTGCCATGGAATACCTATGTAGGGAACCGTGTCAGAGAAATAAGACAAAATACTAAGACAAACAACTGGCATCATATTCCAGGATCAGACAACTGGGCAGATTTAGCATCCAGGGGTTGCAACGCACGTCAGTTGCTCGATGTTCGTTGGTGGGAAGGTCCAGCTTGGCTCCGACAGCGACCAGAAATGTGGCCGCAATCAACGGTTGTTTTGGATGAGAAAGTAGCCAACACAGAACTAAAAAACTCCATTTGTAATGCTAACACATGCTGTAAAGAAAGTATGATACATTCTCTGTCCAGCTATTTCTCTAAGTACACAAAAATAATAAGAACGATAGCATGGATTATGAGATTTATCTTTAATACAAGTCACAAGAATGACAAGAAGAAAGGAGAATTGACTTATGAAGAATATGAACAATCTGAAAAGAAAGTCATTAAAATAATACAAGATGAGAATAAAGAATTAATTGAGAAGCAGTGTGGAAAAACAATAAAGCTACATAATGATACAGACAAGCTACTTAGAGTACAAACTAAATTGTTACTTACCGATTTTCCATACGACACGAAGTCTCCAATGATCGTACCAGCGAAAAATCTTGTCATCCGAAGAATGGTGGAACAGCGTCACATACAGCTACTACATGCAGGCGCCAACATGATGATCACTGACTTACGAAAACGATTCTGGATCGTTGGCGTCAGGCTTCTAGTTAAGTCGGTCATAAATGATTGTGTAATATGTAAAAGACACAGATCAAAGCCAACACAAGCACCGACAGCGCCGCTACCTATAGAACGTCTCCAGTTAAACGCCCCCTTCGAGGTGACAGGAGTAGATCTGGCAGGTCCACTATATCTGTTAGATGGTAAAAAATGTTGGATCGTACTTTATACATGCGCCGTTTACCGCGCAGTACATTTAGAGCTTACACAATCCTTGTCAACAGAGGCTTTCCTTAGAACGTTGCGTCGTTTTATAGCTCGTCGAGGACGTGTGAGAATAATGATATCTGATAACGGTACGAATTTCACAGGAGCAAAAAACTTGTTACATGATGTAGATTGGAATGAAGTACAACGACAATCAACTATACAGCGCTTAAAATGGAAATTGAATGTCGCTACGGCAGCCTGGTGGGGTGGATTTTTCGAACGCCTAATCAAAACAATGAAAGGAATATTAAGACGTGTTCTTGGTAGTTCAACAGTTTCATATGAAGAAATGGAAACTATACTCTGTGATTGCGAGGCTATCATCAATAACAGACCACTCACTTATGTCGAAGACGACAGTGGCAACTCGCTAGAACCCCTCACACCGTCATGTTTCTTACAAGCTTTACCTCAATCGGACGTGACCGATCTGGATCACATTGATGCAACAAGCCTAAACAAACGATTAAGGTACCTACAGAAACTAAGGAACGATTTTCGTCAACGTTTTAGAAATGAATACTTAACTTCATTGACACAGAGAGGAGATCATAAACACGAAAGTTTAAAAGTAGGAGATGTAGTTTTAGTTGAAGGAGAAGATAAAAGGGTAAATTGGTCATTAGGACTTGTTATAGAAACTTTTATTGGAAAAGATGGGATCAGCAGAGCTGCAAAGGTAAAAACATCTTCTGGATACAAGACCAGACCTATGCAACGTTTATATAGACTAGAAATTTCTTCCTCAGAGGTGGAGGGACCGCAGGATAAGTGTAACAAGGATCCTATTGGTAAGAAATTTAAAATTGTTACTAACCCAAGTAGTACACAAGTACCCAAGGATGAAGCTCAGGAAATTCCGACAAGCAAGGCAAGTACACAAAGGACTACTCGTACAGGCAGGGTTCTCAGAATGCCAAGTAGATATAATATATAATTTATGGATACTAAATGCCTTTTAAATGAGTAAATGTATTGGTCGGATTGCTCTTTGTCAATCATCCAATGTTAAAATTTATATTTTGTTTTAAGATATTATGATAATATTGAATTCAATTAATATAAAACAAAGAGAAGTTTAATTTGGTTTTGTTTTGAGTATGTAGGTCATATGATTTGTAATTTATGTCATGGTGTCAGTCTGTGACCAATCAAAAGCAAATATATATATGTTCATCTATGTGTAATATTATGTTGTGTAATTGTTAAAGGTGGAATACTGTTATTAATGTGGAATTTGATATTTATGTTCATTTATTTTAATTATTACTTCCTAATGATGTGTAGTAAGTTCACAATGTTTTTTTCTTGATACATAGAAAATAATTTAGTAGTTGTATCAGGCTATTTTGAATGTAAATGGAAAGTCGGATACACATAGTTAGATTTGTCTTCTGGGTGTGGAGGATGTTAAAGAACGTGTGTATCCTCGCCTTTATAATTATTGTTAATCTGTGAAAAATATAAAAGATGAAGATCGATTAAGGAAAAAAATTAAGAGACGTTGGTCAAAAAGTGCATCTGGTGTTTTATTTCATACGAAGAGCTACCTTCTGTAATAAATACGTGGACAAACCGTTCACAGAAGTAGTGACGTTAAGGAATGCAACACATATGCGTTAACTAGGATGTAATTAGCTGGATTATGACGTGATTCCAGGCAAAGTGAAACCGTGTTTTTTATCCTCATACGGCCCTCTCCCAGCACAGACACCAAGCCACTTACTGGTTTGCGTGAAAGACCTAATAATTGCACAGTTGACTCAGAAATAAAAGATGCTTGCGACCCTTGGTCAATTAAAGCTCGAATTATTTGTTTAAAACCGTTAGAACGGAATACCTTAACCATAGCTGTCGCAAGTAGCACGCTGTCGGATTGTAGCTCTCCTCTAGAAAATGTAGCAGTTATGGTTGTGTCACCTCGTGTTGTACTCGCTCTCTCCTGTTGTGGTTCACTCGGTGATACTGCGGCTGCCTGCTCCACGCTACTGGCTGGCTCCTTGTTCTCTCTCTCAAAGTGTAACATCGTATGATGTCTTCTCCCACATTTCTTACAGCTGAATGACTGTTGACACTTTACTACCGCATGATTTGGCGCCAGGCAATTAAAACATAATTTGCTCGTTTGAACGAAGTCCTGTCTTTCCTTAGGTGTCATAAGATTAAAACGCTTGCACTGGTTGAGATAATGAATCTCATGACACATCGGACACTCTTGTTTAGCCTTAGGCTTGTTCTCTTTCTCCTTCTCTACTGATGCGTGAAAAGATTTCGATTTAGCAGCCGGCTTAGCTTGTTGCGCGGCACGGTTCCCGTTTGTATCGATCATTTCTAAAGTCCTGAAACGGTACTCTAAATAATCTCTCAATTGTATCCAAGTAGGCAACTCATCACACATCATACTTATCTGCTGTTCCCATTGTTTAACAGATTCCGTGTCCAATTTTGAAACAACTAAGTAAACGACAGACGCGTTAGCGTAACTGGATTCAGTACTAATATTCAAGTTTTCCAAAGATTTTAAACAGGTAGACGTAGTATATAACAAACTCCTAATTGCATTGGCTGACTCGGTTTGAATTTTCTTTGTGCCACATAATGTTCTCATAATTGCATTGCAGTTATAACACTTGTTATTGTATCGCCGAACCAACTGCTTCCATGCTTCTTCATAATTTGCATCAGTCGTCGAGAAATTACTCAATAGATTTAATGCTTCTCCACTCAAATTGGCCTTGAGATAATGTAATTTTTGCACCAGTGAAATATTCTTATTATTATGTATTAATGAGGAAAACATGTCGTAAAAGGTTGGCCATTCTTCATATTTACCCGCAAAACTAGGTAATTGTATGCGGGGTAGTTTTACATCACCGCAATTATTGTTCGCACTATTGGCAACTGCTGGGTTAGATAACTCGGTAACTGGCGGCAAAAACTGTTGCAAAGCTTCTCGCAAACTCGATTTATACTGCACATATATCTCTTCAAAAATCTCGTATTTCCCTTCTGTAAAATATGCATCCTTCTTAGTTTTCGTTTTTGCAACTACCTCCTTGTGTCCGTCCTTAAAATCTTTAAATAATTGTTCTAACAACTCCAATCTCGTTTCTAAGTACTGACGTTTAATTCTTTCTTTCGGAGTTTTCTTATAATTTCTCTCAGCTTTCATCAAATTCTCTATTAACTCATCTTGTAACGAAAAAAGTGCCTCCATTGTAGTAACAAATAAACTCGCACAGCAATCCCAGCAAACAACACTCCGATCGGTCACTTGTTTTAGGTAATAAGTTCTCGCAAAGTAACAGTTTGTTTGATTTTAATTTCTTTAAACACTCACTCAATGTACTGTTATTTGATTTTCAATAAAGTTCACATACACCTTGTAAACAATGTAATAGTTTATAGTTAATTAAGTTCACTGTAATAACTCGTATTTGAATTGTTTTATAACTTGCACATTAGCAATTAGTAAAAAACGTGTCATCCGATGACTCCTTATCGCACTCAGGTAATAAACCTTTTGTTCGCGCGGGTCGGCCGAGCTCGATGCTCATTACGAATCACTCCGGTTCGAATAAGGACCAAATGTTCAGTGCGTAAGGTTGATTTTAGTTTGCCGAGATTTTTTGGAAGAAAACAACGTGTAGGTTTAATGAAGGTTTATTCGCTACTAACTAGGATCATAGTGGACTGTAAAATATATGTTTAGACACACACCAATACAAACAGAAATGTGTGTGTGTAGTTACTCTCAAAACGAATCTATAGGCTCATAACACAAAACGCTAATCTATTTGGACACCGGTCATTACTAGTTTGTCAGCATTGCGTACTGACCTGTTGAACCCGTTGGTGGTAGCGACCAACGCTTTTAAGCGATTAAACTTGCCGGTGGACCAATGGTCTTACCCTTTGGTGCATGTTGTGCTGCAACGGCTTCCTGCCGATTTGAGGGCTCATTTCGAGAAAGGTATGCTGGGGATAGTGTCACACATCTCCCCCCATTTGGTGACCTCGTCCAATTTTTGGAGGATGAGTGTCGGTTTGTGGACAACTCTGGCGTTGCCACTGAGTCATGCCAGCCGTCTTCCCGGCCACGAGACCAGGGACGGACTAGGGCTCGCGGGCCTGTTGATGGTCGCCCCGCCGCTCGTTTTGCTGGCACCCAGAGTCGTCCTGGTTGTGAGTTTGTAGGGACATGGGGCATGGCATGACAACTTGCGCGGCCTTTTTTGAAATTGCACGTGAGTGCCCGCCGCCGAATTGCCAATGCACGCCGCATGTGCTTCTCTTGTTTGGGGGCTCACTTCCATCGGGACTGCCCCAACCCCCGCCCTTGTAGATTTTGTAGGGGGTCTCATTTGGACATTTTGTGCGCTAACGCGAACCACGCTGGCAGACCAGCCTGTGATGAAGGTTCGCGTACGGGGGGGTACCATGGAGTTGGTCACCGGGCTTCTGCCTCGCCGGTTCAGAACCGGGGAGAGGCCCGCAATTTTGAGCGCCGCACTCCACCCCCCGCGCAAGTTGATCGGGAGCCGCGCGACCGCCATTTGGTCTCCCCGCGTAAAGGCGATTACGCACTTGTTGCTAGGCAGCGCTGGCCAGACCAGCACCGCCTTCCCTCCCCTCCATTGGCGGAACGTCCCCGTTTGGAGTCACGCCCCCCGCCATTCAGGCATCCGGTGGGATGTGCCCTTCCAGAGATGGCGCGTGGCTCGGGACACCGCGCGTACGAGGAATTTGAACTCCATCCTCGTCGGGAAAGATTTGGGCCTGGGTGCGGCGATCGGTCGCCGCCCAGGCATTGTTAGGACATTGGCGCCTGCCCCGCTAAGGTACCCCTCAGATCGACACGGTTCTGTTGCCAACGGCATCGGTCGGGTCTGGGGGCCCACGGGGGACTCTGTTGTGATCCGTGCCATTTTGGACACGGGAACCCAGGGTTGCCTTCTGTCTATTGTTTTGTTTGTATTGTTTTGGGCAAAATTGTTTTCGTGAGCGCCTTTGGACTGCGGGACTTGGCTGGGACGAGCCAATTCGGGAAACCCTGTTGGAAGATTGGCTCCAATTTGTATCCGCACTCCCTGCAGTCAACGAGGTCGTGTTACCCCGCGCTATCCTCTCCCCTGGGAGCTACACTGCTACCCTTGTTTGTCTTCGCACGGTTATGCAGCTGTTGTTTGTCTGCGCACCGTCTGCGCGACCGGCCAGGTGAAGTTGTCACTGGTCTTGGCCAAGAGCAAGGTGGCCCCCCTCCGGACGGCACTGACCACCCCTAAGTTGAATTGTCATGGGCGGCGCGTCTTGTGCGTCTATTGAACCACGTTGCTCACCCTTTGGGTGGAACTGTGGACATTCGGGTTTCTTACGCCTGGACGGACAGTCAAATTGTTTTGTGTTGGTTGAAGACGTCCGTCCACTCTTTGGAGGTCTTTGTTGCGTACCGAGTGTCCCAGATTCAAAATTTTGAAACGCCTTTGATTTGGAGGATATCGGGTCCTTTGTCCGGGCTCAAGGTGCTCGCTGTTGGAACGAAGGACCCTGATTTTTTGTTGAGTCGATTTAGCTCCCTCGACAAATTGTTGAATTGTTGTTTGTTGTTGGTGACTGATCGTCACATTAAGAACTCGCATGCCGGTTGCAATGCGCTGTTGGCCATTCTGCAGCGAGAGTTTTGGGTATTGTCGGGAGCCGTTTAGTAAGTTGAACCCCTTTTTTGGACGATACGGGTGTTTTGTTGTTTGGTTGACGATTGAGGCACTCTAGCCTTCCTTATGGGGCCCGTCACCCCCTTTTGTTGCCTAAGGAGGGCCATTTGGTTAAATTGTTGTTGTTGTTGTTGTTTGGTTGTTATTGTTGTTTGGTTGTTTTTGTTGTTTGTTATTGTTTTGACCCGCCAGCCTGCCCCCATTGGGGGGTATTTTTGAGGCCGCGGTGAGAGCGGCACAGGGACTCTGGCGCAGATTGTTGGGAGACACCGTTCTCACCTTTAAGGAGTTAGCTACGGTATTTTGCCGTTTTGAAGCTGTATTGAACTCGCGTCCATTGTGCCCGCTGTCTTCGGACCTGAACGCCTTGGAGGCCCTGACCCCGGGCCATTTTTTGATTTGACAGCCACTTGCCGGCCTGCCGGAGCACCCTTTTGTCGATGTGAGCCAAAATTGGTTATCGCGGTTTCAGTTGGTGCAGCAGCTCGCTCAAAGTTTGGAAGCGTTGGAGCTTGGAGTATTTGCACATCCTCCAGCAGCGCGTCATGTGGACTGATAAAACGCAACCTTGTCGGGATTGCCAAGTGATTAGCGGACGGGAAGGCCCGTCCGGTGGGGGGGGGGGGGGGGGTAGATGTTGCGTCCTGTTCGATTAGTTACTTTATGCGCCTACGTTTCTAAACGTGTAACAGAATGACATCTGACTTGTCAGTTTGACTTTGACACTTGACTCCTCTTGGATTTGGCGCATGAAAAAGGGAGCACGTCACCGTGTTGAATCTCGCGATCTTTTGTAAATTAATCCCTTAGAACCGGTCGTTTTGGTGGACAATAGGTCATGACCAGTTGTTTGTGTTAATAACCCCAGTTTGGTGAAATAATACGGGTTGAATTTGGATATTTCTTGACATTGAAGAATTTTGGAGGTTAAGTGTTTGAACCGCATGTTGGAGTAAATCTCTGGCGAGTTGCAGCGGCCTGGTGTCCTGGATACCACTTACACGATACATATACACTCACTTACATACATAACTCTAGGTAGGCACCAGAGCAGTGTCCTTCAACCACCAGGTAAGTTCTTTTGTTGTATTGTAGGTGAGTTATTTGAATTATATTGTCTGCTCCGCGTACGGCGGACTAGTTTCGCTCGCCACTCTTGTCTCTAGAGCCCCACGGTTCTCACGCTTCCACATAATAATCAAAAACCTTATGAGGGCCTAGCCTGGCAGTGAACACTACATTTTCCGATTTATTTTCAGGTACACACTGTATTTCAATGTTAGCGGCCCGTGACAGTTGGTCAATTTGAGTGAATTTACCCTTAATCTCGGTCAATTCATGGTGTAATAACTCATTCTCCTTCCTCATTTGGTTAATTTCATTTCGATATGTAACGTTATCACGCTTTAATTTGTCAAATTCATCACTTAGAAAATTCATAGAATCTTTAAAAGCTGTTACTTGATCATTGATTTCCTTTAGGTTAGCAGATATTGACACTTTAAACATGCCTATGGTGTCCTGCGGGTTCCCTCTATCTGGCAGAAACTTGATGCTACGAATTTTATTTGGCATAACACACTTGGCATAATCTTATTTATACGAATATTTGTAAGGCGAAAAAAATTTTTAGAATAATCATTGTTTGGCCGAATGTTTATGTTGGAACCTCTTTTAGTTATGGCTAGTATTATACTATCTGTGGTGATGCATTAAAGTTTATGCTCTGTGATTGATGTCTATGGTAACGCATAAAAATAAAAAGGCAATTAATTAATTTGCGTATTATTTCTAATAAAATAATATAAAGTGAAATACAACATTGGCGACTGTGTTTATTTCAAAATTCCTTTCAATAATTTCAGGGCATTTCCAATCATTGTGTAGATATCCTGACCCTACACGTGACAAGTAGTCTGCTGGATTATTTTTTGACTTAATATGTTGGATCTCATAATCAAAAGCATTTAAGAATATCGCCCAATATTGTAACCGCCTTGCTGCCATTTTTGGTATACCATATTTTGGGCCTAAAATCTTGGAAAGTGCTTCATTATCAGTTTGCAAAATAAATTTTTGCCCAAATAAAAATTCATAAAACTTACTTACTCCAAAAATGATAGCATATGCTTCTTTTTCTAATATTGGATATTTAATTTGAGCATCATTTAATTTTTTACTGGCAAAAGCTACTGGTTTTATGACATAACTACTATCTCTTATTGATAAAACAGCAGCTACACCATCATCTGCAGAGTCACATGTTAATATGAGCGTTAAGTTTGGGTCAAAATGTGATAATTTGGCTGTATTTGAGAGTGCTTTTTTTATTTGGTTAAAAGATTTATCACATTTTTCTGTCCATTCAAATCTATCTTTTTTTAAACAATCATATAATGGTTTCAATATTATTGCCATATTTTGCAAAAACCTGTTGTAATAGTTAACTTTTCCAAGGAAAGACTTCAACATTTTCATGTTTTCCGGTGGAGGCAAAGATAATATAGGTGCTATTTTACTTTCTACAACTCTTATGCCAGTTTTGTCTACCTCAAAACCAAAAATATTTAATTTTTCTTCTAAAAATTTACATTTATTTAATTTCAATCTAAGACCAATTTCCTTAATTCTATGTAGTATTAATTTTAACTTTTCATATGTTTCTGATAATGTTTTACCACATATGTAAATATTGTCAATGTACGCTATTACATCTAATCCTATAAGTCTTTGTGTAATCAACCTTTGAAAAGACCCAGGCCCCGTACTAACACCAAAAGGTAAATACAAATATTTGTAAATACCTTGTTCAGTGACAATTGTAACTAATTTTTGTGACTCTTTATCTAATGGTGCTTGCAAGTACGCCTCCCGCAAATCCAATTCACAAAAGTAAGTATTACCTTGGATCTTCATTAAAATGTCATTAATTGTTGGTAGAGGATAATGATCAATTTGTAAGTACCTATTTATTGTGATACGAAAATCACCACACAATCGAACTGTTCCATCCGGTTTTAAGACCGGAACCACTGGAGTACCCCACTCTGAGTACTCCACTGGTTCTATACGCTTTGCTTCAATCAATCGTTTAATTTCATTGTTTACTTTATCCTTTAATGCGAATGGGACAGTTCTCACTGGCATGAATATGGGTTTGACATTTGGATTAATTGACAAATGTATTGGTTCGCCTTTATAATTCCCCATACCAGGTTCAAAAACTTCAGTAAAATCATTTTTAATTTCTTCAATTAACTTTTCTTTTGTTATTTCTAGACATACTTTTTGATCAAATGTTGGGGGCCACAATAGCAATAAGGAGAGCCAATCTTTTCCAATTATCTTTGGAAGTCCATTTTTTACAACAAATAACCTTTGGTTGCTTATTTCTACAGATTCATATTTGATATTTAAATTTTCAATTACCCCTAATGGTGTTGACGTTGATTGGTCGAAGTTGGTAAATATTACATTACATTTTTTTATTTCTACATTAGGAAAATACTCTGATTTTTCAGCTAAAGTGATGGTACTTACATCCGCACCTGTGTCAACTTCAAATTCTAATACCTTTCCATTTACTACAATGTTCAACTTGGCAGCTGGAACTTTTCCTTTTCCATGAAAATAAAATATGTCAAAAATTTCAGTGTCTTGTGGTTTACAAAGTTTTTTTTTTTTTTTTTTTTTTTTTTTTTTTCAAGTTATGTGGGGGGAGAGTGTTGGAACCTCTTTTAGTTATGGCTAGTATTATACTATCTGTGGTGATGCATTAAAGTTTATGCTCTGTGATTGATGTCTATGGTAACGCATAAAAATAAAAAGGCAATTAATTAATTTGCGTATTATTTCTAATAAAATAATATAAAGTGAAATACAACAGTTTATATGCTCGACTTTACGCTGGCATACTTTTAAGATGGCAGAATTTTGTTTCGCATCACTACCTTTGGCAGACTTAAAATGCCGCATAATTTCGTTTAGCATAACATTAATTTAGAGCAATGATTATTTGGCATAATTTCACTTGGCATACTATGAAGATGGCAGAATTTCATTCAGAATAATTTTGTTAGGCATATTTTCATTTCTATTAAATTGCATTTTAACCTTAAATAAAATGAAATAGTGTCTCAAAAAGTCAGTATATGTTGTGCTACAAAAAATATTGACAGAAACGAATCGCTGCAGAACCGACTCCACGTAGTCTTGTCTGCCCTACCCCTAGAGTGTAATTTAAGCCCGCGTAAGCGCGGAGTGGCGAGGCGGCCCGCGAGCTGAGGAGCAGGTGGTTTTGACGGTCGCCGCGTGGTGAGCGTAAAACCATCTGCGACGATGAGCTCGCGTGGGACCGCCGGAGGCCCGCAGCGCCGAAGCCGTGACAGAAACCATGCATGCTGCATGTTGCATGCTCGCCTGCATGCTGTAAGCTTGCTTGCATGCTTGCTTGCTGCATGCTTGCTTGCATACTTGCTTGCTGCATGCTTGCTTACATGCTACATGCTTGGTTGCTTGCATGCTGTATGCTTGGTTGCTTGCATGCTGTATGCTTGCTTGCATCCTGTATGCTTGCTTGCATGCTGCATGCTTGTTTGCATGCTACATGCTTGTTTGCATGCTGCATGCTTCTTCGATATGAAATGTATGCCAAAAGATGATTCTAAGTTTAAAGTTTCTGAGATATGATAGTTCTGCCTTTTAATAACTATCGATACGAAATTATGCCAAGAGACGATTCTGACTGCGAACTTTCTGCGATATGATGGTTCTACTTTTTAATTATTATGGAATAAAATTTATGCCTAAAGATGATTCTGACTTATAAAATTATGCGTTGTGAATGTATGATAAATGAGTGTATGCCAAACGATTTTCTGCCTAATGAAATTTATGCCATCCGCTGTTATGCAAAATAATATTATGACGAAAAAAATTCTGCCAAAAAGGGTGGACCCGTGTCCTGCAGCGCATTACGCATTTCTTCACGAATTATATCTCTTATCTCTGAGCGTAGGCATTCCGTAGATTGACTTGTACTCGATTGCAGGGTCTCTGGCCTGATTTGGGTAACCTTACGACGGGTGACGTTGAAGGTCATATCTGCCATAGATGTAGGCGTAGATGGACGCACCGGTATATTTGAATTATCACTCTTTGGCTGTTTAATCAAACATTGCGGGCATACCCAGTTAATTGGTGGTTCTTGATCCTGCGTTTTTGCTTGCGAAAAGTTAACACAAAGCATATGGTAGCTGTTATTGCAGCGAACACATTTTATAAAGTTATTGTTTGTAATATCCGAGTTACAAGACACACAACAATACACACTCACTTACATACATAGGTCCGGGTAGGCCCCAGAAGCAGTTTCCTTCAACCACGAGGTGAGTCTTTTGTTTGTTGTATTGTACTTATATCATTGTTCGGCTCCGCGCACGGCGGACAAGTTCGTACGCTACTCTTGTCTCCAGAGCCCCACCATCATAACTTCCACTGCGCTATTGAAATCCGATGGTGAGGCCTGGCCTGGCAGCGAACAAATATATTCAATCAAATCTTTAATTACAAAAATTGTGAATAGCCCCTGGAGTCTCAAAAAGCCCCACTTTACGGTACATAAATTCTATCGATTATGGTGGTGCCTAAGAGCGCCGTTAATTAAGTATTTTTCTAGCCCTTGTTATTGTTATTTTATAATTATGATTAGTAATTTAATTATGACATAGATAAATTCTCTGTAGCTGAATCCCATGCTTGTGACGTTGAACATTGTAAACAATATCTCTCCTCCTACTCTAGTCCACTAACCATACTAACCCAAAATATTCGGAGTATTTCTAAGAATTATGAAAGTTTTTGCATTTTCCTACAATGTCTAGACATAAACTGTGACGTTATTGTTTTAACCGAATGTTGGCTTTCAAAACAATATAACATACCACTAATTCCGGGATATAATATGTACAAAAGTAACACAACCTACAATCAGAACGATGGAGTGATTGTTTATGGAAGAAACCATCACAATGTGTCTTTCAAGGAACCGAATATGCACGACTGTAGCAGATTGTTAATTAAAATTTGTTCAGAATTCGCGATACTCAAAATCAAAATAATAAGTCATTTATTGAAACTAGGCTGAGAGTCAGCACTTTTTGAACGTCAAAGTTACAAAAGACAATTCCCCCAAAACGCCCGCCCTTCGACACTTCCTAGTGCTTTAGCTGGGAAGAAGTGGCGGAACAAACTCCCCAGCAGCACAGCTGTCTGTTAAGTTAGAAAAACTTGATTCTATACAATATCGTGTAGGTAATTCATATTATAAAACAAAACATACATTATTCGCCATATGTCAGCTAGCACACACCAATATACGAACAAAACATTGAAAACTAAACTCAAGCTGAAATAATTAATAAAACAAAATCGTAAACAGAACGTAAAACCTAAATAAAGCCTCCAGGCATAAAGGGCGTGCCCGCTTACATATTTAACTATGAAAATGATACATATACATACATTGATGCATATAGCTAAGTTGAAGTTACAATAGTTAAACTAGACCTCCGGAGTAAAATAAAATAACAGTTAATACAAATAACAGTAACAAAAACCATGGTCAGCAAGTCGACCAGTCACCACAAGCAGCACCCATTCACGAGCATAACGCAAAGGTCAGCCATTACCCCCCTCGCCATATTTGAGTGAAGGTGTTAACCCATCCCCCGATGCTACCACAAGCAGTGACATCTAAGGGAGCATAACGAACTTGCTGCCGGTTGGTCAGGCAAGAATATTATGAACAGCTGACGAGGTCGCTAGCTAACTACATGTTGCAATACAACTCATTTAAAATCATTGTAATGAGTAGATTATGTCCACAATAAGTGAAATTAAAAGAAAATAAAAATTAATTAACAAAATCAGTTAAATAAAAAAAATTAAAAAAAAACAATTATATGAACTACCCATATAAACTGTCAATAGGAAAGCTAATTCTGGATTGAAAGAACATAAACATTGTCTTGAGTTAATCACAGCGACCAACTATTCTTATCGTTTAAGTAGTCGTTGATAGAATAGTATGCCTTTGAACAAAGGTTGGATTTTACTTTAGCTTTAAACTCATTAAACTGCAAATCTAGCAAAGCAGAGAGAAACTTGTTATAAAAGGTAATACCAAGACCAACAAAAGAATTATGAACCTTATGAAGCCGGTGAAAGGGAGTGTACAAGTGTATATTTTGCCTAATATATAAGATGTTGGCGAAGATGAATTGTGATGCCACCGTAAGAATACCAATATCTTTAAACAAATCTCTCAGAGAAACTCTAGCACCTAGTAAATCGCTCGAACAGCTCGTTTTTGAAGAACAAAAATATTTTGAACATCCGCGGCTTTGCCCCACAGAAGAATGCCGTAGGACATTATGCTATGAAAATAACTAAAATAGACTAATCGAGCTGTATCAACGTCCGTGTACTGTCTAACTTTCCTTACGGCGTAGGCGGCTGAACTGAGCCTTCCCGCTAGGCTTGATATATGTGATCCCCACCGAAGTTTGGCGTCTACTGTTATGCCCAGAAAGACTGCCGTGTGTACAGTATCAAGCACCTGATTATTTAAAACGACATTGGGTCCCAGATTCCTAACATTCGGTAAGGCGAACTTTATACATTTTGTTTTCTTAGTATTAAGAACTAGGTTATTTGTGGTAAACCAATCCGTAGCCATTGAAAGCGCACTGTTCACGTCGTCAAAATCTTTTCTATTCCTGTCTACTTTAAAGATAAGTGAGGTATCATCAGCAAATAGTACAATGTCACAGATATTCTTTAAAAAGAATGGTAAGTCATTAATATAAACTAAGAATAAGAATGGATCCAGTATTGAGCCTTGAGGTACACCGAACTGAACTAGTAGCTCGGAAGATTTTACACCATTGACATCTACACATTGGTGCCTATTTTGTAAATAAGAACTTATGACATTGGGAGCTTCGTTTTGAATACCGTAATGACGTAGTTTACGCAAAAGTGTGTCATGGTGAACGCAATCAAAAGCTTTAGAGAGATCACAGAAAACTCCGATAGCATTTTGCGAGTTCTCCCATGCGTTGAAAATGTGTTTCAGCAGAGCAACACCCGCATCTGTTGTCCAAAGACCTTTTGTAAAGCCATATTGCTCATTATGAAGGAGGCTATTTAAATTAAAGTGTCTTAGCAACTGCTTGAGTATTAACTTTTCAAATATTTTACTAAATGCGGGTAAGATAAAAATGGGCCTAAAATTGCCAACGTTATTTTTATTACCGGTTAGGTTAGGTTAGGTTAGGTTGAGGAGGGTGCGTGCAGAAAACCTCCTCGTGTGCCTTGATTGCTGCTCGTTCCTTTCGGATACGTTCGGGGGAAAGGGCAGCCGTTGGGCCGGTGCACCCTGGGTACAGCCAATATTCTCTCCATGCCGGAGACAATATTGGCTGTGGCGAATTTCTGCGCGGGGGGGCGGAGCTTCATGCTCCTGGGTCGGTTCATCTGGACCGACCAACCGTCATCCACTCCTCCCTCTGCTTACAGAGGACAGGTTGTTTGGTGACGACGGCGGCGCTCGTTGTGCACTCACCTGCCAACGTGCTAGCAGCGGGGGATCTGATCCTCCTGACTGCATCCGTCGAAATCGTAATCCGTGAAGAGATCATGGTCATGTTTTATGACTTGGAACGGGACGAGGATCTTGGCTTAGCCGCCCGGATCGCGAGGAAGATAACCTCTATAAAAAATTCCTCTAATACCAAGTTTTGGTGTGCGGCGAGGGTATGAATGGCTGAGGAGTAGTGTCATCTGTAACTTTAGTTATAGGTGGCGCATCAGTCACGAGCGCACCCCCAGCCAGGGTACCAGTGGACCCCCTGGTTGGGTTACAAATTTACACTTACCTAGGGACAGGGGGTGAACCTAGGCGGACTTTTTACATCCCCCACACTCGTGGGAATCATATGGATCCAAATAAAACAAATTCTTTGAAGAAGGTGCCGACCGTTGTGGTCGAGCGCATGCGGTCGGGTGCGGCGTCGGATACCGACGCTGCGTCTGACAGGATGAGCGTGGCGAGCGTGAGCTCGCAGCGCTCGCGGAAGGAAGAGGGGGTGGCGAGGCGCTGCGGTAAGCGCTCGCCACGCTCCTCTAGCGAGGAGAGCCTGCCGGCACCTAAGGTGCCGACGGGCAGCAGTAGACTAGGTCGAGCGGTGGCTGGCAGAGGTGCTGTTCCTTTGGTGGAGCGCGATGAGCGGGGGCGCTTCGCGTCCGTGTCTCGGCCCGACACTCCGGCTCCAGTGGAGCACGTAGAGATGTTGGAGAGTGACCCGACCAGCGAGGGCTCGCTGCTCGGGCTTAATAAGGCGGAAGCCAACGCCGCAAAGCGGGCGCAGCGCAAGGCTGTGTCGGAAGACGAGGTCAGTGAACTGACTCGTCAGATGCTGGAGCGGCGCTCAGCCCGGACGGCTGCCGGAGGGGGCTTGTCGCAGGTGGCGTCTTGCCGCCAGGTCTTCGACGGGGTAGATGTGATCCTGAAGGTTGCCACAAAATCCGGCAACCTGAAGGGCACATTCACGAGCGCCCTTAAAGAGGTGGCTGAACTCATCAAGGAGGGAGCTGAGGTCCTCCTTAATGGTTCAGGCTCGGAAAGGACGGCGGAGTTTTGCGAAGAGAACCGCCGTCTTAGATCCGAATTGGAGGACCTCAAGCGGCAGTTTGCCAACCTGCGGGCAGCCCCGGGCACCGGATCATCGCCGGTGCCGTTGCTGGCTCCACAGTCGGCCCCCTCGTCGGCCCCTGCACTTGCGGATGCAGAACTCCAAAAGATCGCTCGCATCTGTTTGTTGCAGTGCGGGCAGATGGTGGGGGCTCGACTGGAGGCCATAGAGCCGAGACTCCTTCCAGCCGAAACCCTCCGCCCACCGCTGGCTGCGGACAAGCGGAGGAAGGAGGTGGCGGCCACGGTGACTGAGCCGAGACAGTCAGGCAAGGGGGCCAAAAAGCCCGCAGTGGGGGCCGCAAAGCCCACGGATGCGGCTAGAAAGCCCGCAAAGGCCGCGCCCATATCCCAGGCGGCAGCTTCTGCGACTGCGCCCGGACCATCTACGGAGGCCTGGACGACGGTCGTCAGAAAGAAGAAAAAAAAGAAGAAGACGGCGCTTTCAGCTCCCGCAAGAGCACCGGTGCCAGCCCAGAAGAAGACCCAGGGGCCGCCTAGAGCGACAGCCCCACGCTCCGCGGCTGTGGTTATAACTCTGCAGCCCGGAGCCATTGAGAGGGGCGTCTCTTACAAGGCGGTCCTGGCGGAGGCGAAAGCCAAAGTCGCATTCCCCGACCTTGGCACACCGTCCGGCTTCATACTGAGGCCAGCAATCACGGGGGCACGGCTGCTACAGGTCTCTGGTGCCTCTAGCAGCGAAAAGGCGGACATCTTGGCCGCCAAACTGAGGGAAGTCCTCAACCCGGAGGACGTTCGGGTGTCCAGGCCCATGAAGACGAGCGAGCTGCGCGTCGACGGCCTGGACGACTCGACGACCCCGGCTGAGGTCGCGGCGGCCGTCGCCAGAGTTGGTGGATGCCCACTTGACGATGTGCGTACGGGCGAGATCCGCACCGACGCTTCCGGGCTCGGTGCGATCTGGGTGAAGTGCCCGGTGACGGCGGCCAATAAGGTCGCCGACGCTGGACGTCTGTTGGTGGGTTGGGTTGCAGCGAGGGTCAAGCTGCTGCAACCCAGGGCCTTGCAGTGTTTCCGTTGCCTGGACATGGGGCATGTCAGGGCACGGTGCACCGCAGAAATAGACCGCAGCGAGCAATGCTATCGCTGCGGTCAGCCCGGCCACAAGGCCACCCAGTGCTCCGCGGCGCCAAACTGCAGCCTCTGTACAGCTGCAGGGAGGCCCGCTGGACACAGAGCGGGTGGTAAAGCCTGCGGTGCGCCCACCAAAAAGGGCAAGAAGAGGAGGCGAAGAAGGGGTGCCAAGGCTGCCGGGGGCTCTTTACCCCCCCCTCAGCCTGGGAGCTCAACGGCCGACTCCCGGCCTAGGAATGGTGCTGTGGAGGGAATGGACTGCGCATAATGGCGCCTTACCATTTCCTCCAGGGCAATATCAACCACGCTGCCAGAGCTCAGGACCTCTTGCTCCAGAGCATGGCAGAGTGGTCGATCGACGTGGCTGTGGTCGCCGAGCCATACTTTGTCCCCCCCAGAGATAACTGGGTGGGAGACCTGGATGGCTCGGTGGCCATAATTGGCGGGGCTCTTGTCAACCCGTCCCGAGGTCACGGCTGGGTAGCCGCCCTCGCGGACGGGATTGGCACGATTGGGGCGTATTTCTCGCCCAACAAGAGCCTCGCCGACTTCGAGAACTTCCTTGTCGAGTTGGGCGCCGTCGTAGGCCGACTCCACCCTCGCCCTGTGCTGTTGCTAGGGGATCTCAACGCCAAGTCATCGGCGTAGGGATCTCCGGTGACCGACGCTAGGGGCGAGGCGCTGGAAGAGTGGGCAGTCACGACCGGCCTGGTTGTCCTAAACCGGGGCTCGGTCCACACGTGCGTGCGGCAGCGGGGCGGTTCTATTGTGGACGTCTCGTTCGCTAGCCCTACTGTCGCAAGCCGTGTCCGTGACTGGCGTGTCGCTGTGGGGGTGGAGACGTTGTCGGATCACAGATACATCCGGTTCGACGTCTCCACCCAGACCATTGGCGGCCGTAGTCCATCGGCCCCGCGATTGGACGGCCCGCGCTGGGCGCGTAAGCGCATCGACAGGGAACTTCTCGAGGAGGCTGCTATTGTCCAGGCCTGGAGCCGGGAGTTGGCAACGGACGGACCCGTTGACGTCGAAGAGGAGGCGCTGTGGTTCCGCGGGGCGATGACGCACATCTGCGACGCGTCCATGCCCCGCGTCCACACGCATTCAGCGAGGCGCCAGGTGTACTGGTGGTCTGCCGAGATCGCGCGGCTACGTGTCGCGTGCGTGTCGGTCAGGCGCCGGTACACCCACTACCGCAGGAGACGTCGTCGGGTCCCTGACGAAGAAGCCGCGCTGTATGAGGTGTACCGCGTGGCGAAGGAGGCTCTGTGGCTGGCCATCGGCGAAGCGAGGACGCGAGCCAGGGAGGAGATGTTGGAGACTCTCGATGGAGATCCGTGGGGGCGCCCCTATCGGGCAGTTCGAGGGAAACTTCGAGCCGCGGCGCCCCCACTCACGGAGAGTCTCCAACCTGAGCTGCTGGAGGAGGTCGTCACAGCCCTCTTCCCGGCAAGAGCGGAGCACACTCCGCCGCCGATGGCATTGCCCACAGCTGCAGAGCCTACAGAAGGGAACGCCATCAGCGTCCCAGAGGTGACACAAGGAGAGATGGGGGCGGCCGTGTTGCGGCTCCGGGCCAAGAACGTGGCTCCGGGGCCCGACGGTATACACGGCTGTGCATTGGCCCTCGCTCTGAAAGAGCTAGAGCCCCAACTGAGAGGACTCTTCACAGCGTGCCTTGAGCGGGGCCAGTTTCCCAGTTTGTGGAAAACAGGTCGTCTGGTCCTGCTCAAGAAGGCGGGGCGCCCTGCAGACTCACCGTCTGCGTACAGGCCCATAGTGTTGCTGGACGAGGTCGGGAAGCTATTCGAGCGAATTATCGCTGCCCGCCTCGTCCACCACTTATGCAGAGAGGGGCCTGACCTGGCCGAGAGTCAGTTTGGCTTTCGGCACGGGCGCTCCACCATCCACGCGATATCGCGGGTGAGAGTCCTGGCAGAAGAAGCAGTGTCCCGGGGCGGGGTGGTGGTGGCGGTGTCCTTGGACATATCTAACGCCTTCAACACCCTGCCTTGGAGCTGCATTCGGGAGGCACTGCTGTACCATCGGGTGCCTTCCTACCTCTGCCACATCGTTGGGGCTTATCTCGAGGATAGGGGTGTCACCTACATGGGACGTGATGGCGGAAACCAGCGCCGCATGTCGTGCGGTGTTCCACAGGGCTCGGTCGTTGGCCCGCTCCTGTGGAACATCGGGTACGACTGGGTGCTGAGGGGCGAGCTTCCGCCGGGCGTGGAACTGACGTGTTATGCTGATGACACGCTGGTCACGGCCCGGGGGAGCTCGTACAGGGAGGCAGCGTTTCTGGCGACGGCTGCGGTCTCACTTGTGGTGAGCCGCATACGGCGCCTAGGCCTGGAGGTGGCCCTCAACAAGTCGGAGGCCATGGTCTTTCATGGCCCCCGGCGGGCGCCGCCGGCCGGATCACACATCGTGGTTGGGGGGTGTCGGATCGCTGTCGAGTCCACCATGAAATATCTGGGATTGGTGCTCGACAGCCGGTGGGACTTCGGCCCCCACTTCCGGCGGCTGGCGCCAAAGTTGATGGGCGCGGCTGGGGCGCTGTCAACGCTGCTTCCCAATCTGGGGGGCCCGAGCGTCGCCTGTAGGCGGCTCTACGTGGGGATCGTGCGATCCATGGCCCTGTATGGGGCCCCAATTTGGGCGGCTGACCTGACGGCCGGCAGCATCGCTGTTCTGCGAAGACCGCAGCGTGCTATGGCCGTCAGAGTCATCAGGGGATATCGCACGATCTCCTACGAGGCGGCTTGTGTGCTGGCTGGATCCCCACCGTGGGACCTCGAGGCGAAAGTACTCGCGTCACTGTACCGGTGGCGCGAGGAAGCGCGGGAGCGGGACGAGCGACTGACGGACCGCCACATGGAGCTTCGTCGGTCGCAGCTCCGCGCAGCCCTGGTGGCGAGCTGGCAGGATAGGCTTTCACGCCCTACCGCCGGCCTCGCCACCGTCGAGGCGGTCCGGCCAGTACTCGGGCAATGGCTCGGGAGAAGGCACGGCTCCCTGTCGTTTCGGACGACGCAGGTGCTCTCGGGGCATGGTTGCTTCGGGAAGTACCTGTGTCGCATAAACAGGGAGCCGGACGCCCGGTGTCACCACTGCGTCGACTGCCGGGAGGACACGGCGCGGCATACGCTGGCAGAATGTGCCGCTTGGGAGGAGCCGCGTCGTGCCCTCGTCTCAGAAGTCGGCAACGACCTATCGCTGCCGGCTGTGGTCGAGTCCATGGTCGGTAGCGAGGAGTCTTGGGACGCGGTGGTATCCTTCTGCGAAACAGTAATGTCGCAGAAGGAGGCTGCGGAAAGGGAGCGGGAGATATCTTCCGCTCACCCAGCCCGCAGCAGGCGCACCGGGCGTCGGCGGAGGGCGGACAACGCCCTCTTCCAGCCCCCCTAAATGGGTCCAGGGGCGACGGATCTGGGGACATCCGTCGCCCCCTATTCCTTAGGACCCGAGATGGTGGCGCGTAGTGTTCCACGCGCGCCTCTCTGTGATGTATGGGGGGGAGTTTAACACCTCACTCCCCCCCAACGTGAGGAGGCCCGCAATGGCGGGCCGGCACCAGTCGGGGATCGCGGAAGACATATTGGTTCCCGTGGTCCCTGACGTGGGTGTGGGACGGAACACCGGGGTGGTTTTAGTCAGTAAGAGTCTGACAGACCCCTCTGCCCACACCAGGGCAGAGGACATCCATGAGGATTTCCACCTCGAGATCAAAAAAAAAAAAAAAAAAAAAAAAAAGGTTAGGTTGAGGACCCAAGGGCCGCCTAGGGCGACAGCCCCACGCTCCGCGGCTGTGGTTATAACTCTGCAGCCCGGAGCTGTCGAGAGGGGCGTCTCGTACAAGGCGGTCCTGGCGGAGGCGAAAGCCAAGGTCACATTCCCCGACCTTGGCACACCGTCCGGCTTCATATTGAGGCCGGCCATTACGGGGGCACGGCTGCTACAGGTCTCCGGTGCCTCTAGCAGTGAAAAGGCGGACATCTTGGCCGCCAAACTGAGGGAGGTCATCAACCCGGAGGACGTTCGGGTGTCCAGGCCCATGAAGACGAGTGAGTTGCGCGTCGACGGCCTGGACGACTCGACGACCCCGGCTGAGGTTGCGGCGGCCGTCGCCAGAGTCGGTGGGTGTGCGCCTGACGATGTGCGTACGGGCGAGATCCGCACCGACGCTTCCGGGCTCGGTGCGATCTGGGTGAAGTGTCCGGTGGCGGCGGCCAATAAGAGCGCCGACGCTGGACGTCTGTTGGTGGGGTGGGTTGCAGCGAGGGTCAAGCTGCTGCAACCCAGGGCTTTGCAGTGTTTCCGTTGCCGGGACATGGGGCATGTCAGGGCACGGTGCACCGCAGAAATAGACCGCAGCGAGCTGTGTTATCGCTGCGGTCAGCCCGGCCACAAGGCCACCCAGTGCTCCGCTGCGCCAAACTGCAGCCTTTGTGCTGCTGCAGGGAGGCCCGCTGGGCACGGAGCGGGCGGCAAAGCCTGTGGTGCGCCCACCAAAAAGGGCTAGAAGAGGAGGCGAAGAAGGGGTGCCGGGGACTCTTTACCCCCCCCTCAGCCTGGGTGCTCAACGGCCGACTCCCGGCGTAGGAATGGTGCTGTGGAGGGAATGGACTGCGCATAATGGCGCCTTACCATTTCCTCCAGAGCAATATCAACCACGCTGCCAGAGCTCAGGACCTCTTGCTCCAGAGCATCGCAGAGTGGTCGATCGACGTGGCTGTGGTCGCCGAGCCATACTTTGTCCCCCCCAGAGATAACTGGGTGGGAGACGTGGATGGCTCGGTGGCCATAATTGGCGGGGCTCTTGTCAACCCGTCCCAAGGTCACGGCTGGGTAGCCGCCCTCGCGGACGGCATTGGCACGGTTGGGGCGTATTTCTCGCCCAACAAGAGCCTCGCCGACTTCGAGAACTTCCTTGTCGAGTTGGGCGCCGTCGTAGGCCGACTCCACCCTCGCCCTGTGCTGTTGCTAGGGGATCTCAACGCCAAGTCATCGGCGTGGGGATCTCCGGTGACCGACGCTAGGGGCGAGGTGCTGGAAGAGTGGGCGGTCACGACCGGCTTGGTTGTTCTAAACCGGGGCTCGGTCCACACGTGCGTGCGGCAGCGGGGTGGTTCTATAGTGGACGTCTCGTTCGCTAGCCCTACTGTCGCAAGCCGTGTCCGTGACTGGCGTGTCGCTGTGGGGGTGGAGACGTTGTCGGATCACAGATACATCCGGTTCGACGTTTCCACCCAGACCATCGGCGGCCGTAGTCCATCGGCCCCGCAAATGGACGGCCCGCGCTTGGCGCGTAAGCGCATCGACAGGGAACTTCTCGAGGAGGCTGCTATTGTCCAGGCTTGGAGCCGGGAGTCGGCAACGGACGGACCCGTCGACGTCGAAGAGGAGGCGCTGTGGTTCCGCGGGGCGATGACGCACATCTGCGACGCGTCCATGCCCCGCGTCCACACGCAATCAGCGAGGCGCCAGGTGTACTGGTGGTCTGTCGAGATCGCGCGGCTACGTGTCGCATGCGTGTCGGTCAGGCGCCGGTACACCCATTACCGCAGGAGACGTCGTCGGGTCCCTGACGAAGAGGCCACGCTGTACGAGGTGTACCGCGCGGCGAAGGAGGCTCTGTGGCTGGCCATCGGCGAAGCGAGGACGCGAGCCAGGGAGGAGATGTTGGAGACTCTCGAACGGGATCCGTGGGGGCGCCCCTATCGAGCGGTTCGAGGGAAACTTCGAGCCGCGGCGCCTCCACTCACGGAGAGTCTCCAACCTGAGCTGCTGGAGGAGGTCGTCACAGCCCTCTTCCCGGCAAGAGCGGAGCACACTCCGCCGCCGATGGCATTGCCCACAGCTGCAGAGCCTACAGAAGGGAACGCCATCAGCGTCCCAGAGGTGACACAAGGAGAGATGGGGCGGTCGTGTTGCGGCTCCGGGCCAAGAACGTGGCTCCGGGGCCCGACGGTATACACGGCTGTGCGTTGGCCCTCGCTCTGAAAGAGCTAGAGCCCCAACTGAGAGGACTCTTCACAGCGTGCCTTGAGCGGGGCCAGTTTCCCAGTTTGTGGAAAACAGGTCGTCTGGCCCTGCTCAAGAAGGCGGGGCGCCCTGCAGACTCACCGTCTGCGTACAGGCCCATAGTGTTGCTGGACGAGGTCGGGAAGCTATTTGAGCGAATTATCGCTGTCCGCCTCGTCCACCACTTATGCAGAGAGGGGCCTGACCTGGCCGAGAGTCAGTTTGGCTTTCGGCACGGGCGCTCCACCATCCACGCGATATCGCGGGTGAGAGTCCTGGCAGAGGAAGCAGTGTCCCGGGGCGGGGTGATGGTGGCAGTGTCCTTGGACATATCTAACGCCTTCAACACCCTGCCTTGGAGCTGCATTCGGGAGGCACTGCTGTACCATCGGGTGCCTTCCTACCTCTGCCACATCGTTGGGGCTTATCTCGAGGATAGGGGTGTCACCTACATGGGACGTGATGGCGGAAACCAGCGCCGCATGTCGTGCGGTGTTCCACAGGGCTCGGTCGTTGGCCCGCTCCTGTGGAACATCGGGTACGACTGGGTGCTGAGGGGCGAGCTTCCGCCGGACGTGGAACTGACGTGTTATGCTGATGACACGCTGGTCACGGCCCGGGGGAGCTCGTACAGGGAGGCAGCGTTGCATGCGACGGCTGCGGTCTCACTTGTGGTGAGCCGCATACGGCGCCTAGGCCTGGAGGTGGCCCTCAATAAGTCGGAGGCCATGGTCTTTCATGGCCCCCGGCGGGCGCCGCCGGCCGGATCACACATCGTGGTCGGGGGGTGTCGGATCGCTGTCGAGTCCACCATGAAATATCTGGGATTGGTGCTCAACAGCCGGTGGGACTTCGGCCCCCACTTCCGGCGGCTGGCGCCTAAGTTGATGGGCGTGGCTGGGGCGCTGTCAACGCTGCTTCCCAATCTGGGGGGCCCGAGCGTCGCCTGTAGGCGGCTCCACGTGGGGATCGTGCGATCCATGGCCCTGTATGGGGCCCCAATTTGGGCGGCTGACCTGACGGCCAGCAGCATCGCTGTTCTGCGAAGACCGCAGCGTGCTATGGCCGTCAGAGTCATCAGGGGATATCGCACGATCTCCTACGAGGCGGCCTGTGTACTGGCTGGATCCCCACCGTGGGACCTCGAGGCGAAAGTACTCGCGTCACTGTACCGGTGGCGCGAGGAAGCGCGGGAGCGGGACGAGCGACTGACGGAGCGCCACATGGAGCTTCGTCGGTCGCAGCTCCGCGCAGCCCTGGTGGCGAGCTGGCAGGATAGGCTTTCACACCCTACCGCCGGCCTCGCCACCGTCGAGGCGTTCCGGCCAGTACTCGGGCAATGGCTCGGGAGAAGGCACGGCTCCCTGTCGTTTCGGACGACGCAGGTGCTCTCGGGGCATGGTTGCTTCGGGAAGTACCTGTGTCGCATAAACAGGGAGCCGGACGCCCGGTGTCACCACTGCGTCGACTGCCGGGAGGACACGGCGCGGCATACGCTGGCAGAATGTGCCGCTTGGGAGGAGCCGCATCGTGTCCTCGTCTCAGAAATAGGCAACGACCTATCGCTGCCGGCTGTGATTGAGTCCATGGTCGGTAGCGAGGAGTCCTGGGACGCGGTGGTATCCTTCTGCGAAACAGTCATGTCGCAGAAGGAGGCTGCGGAAAGGGAGCGGGAGATATCTTCCGCCCACCCAGCCCGCAGCAGGCGCACCGGGCGTCGGCGGAGGGCGGACAACGCCCTCTTCTAGCCCCCCTAAATGGGTCCAGGGGCGACGGATCTGGGGACATCCGTCGCCCCCTATTCCTTAGGACCCGAGATGGTGGCGCGTAGTGTTCCACGCGTGCCTCTCTGTGATGTTTGGGGGGGAGTTTAACACCTCACTCCCCCCCAACGTGAGGAGGCCCGCAATGGCGGGCCGGCACTAGTCGGGGATCGCGGAAGACATATTGGTTCC
Source organism: Aporophyla lueneburgensis (assembly GCA_932294355.1). Taxonomy (NCBI): domain Eukaryota; kingdom Metazoa; phylum Arthropoda; class Insecta; order Lepidoptera; family Noctuidae; genus Aporophyla; species Aporophyla lueneburgensis. The sequence goes on from OW028754.1 coordinate 28,979,412, forward strand.
CGTGGTCCCCGACGTAGGTGTGGGACGGAACACCGGGGTGGTTTTAGTCAGTAAGAGTCTGACAGACCCCTCTGCCCACCCCAGGGCAGAGGACATACATAAGGATTTCCACCTCGAGATCAAAAAAAAAAAAAAAGGTTTTTTTTTTTTTTTTTTGGTTTGGCAGGAGTGGGAAATCCTCATGGACACCCAGACTGTCTCACGTGTGATGCAGTCTGGGTAGTGCCGGACTCTTACCGGCTAAAACCACACTCCTGCCCTTCTAAGTGTCCCCCTGACATAATCAGAGACCTTAGGTTTCTTGATTTTTGAATTAAATTTACATTTGCTTTTAATATTCTGATTTTTATGAAGTTTTTCTGATATTTATTTAATTTAACATTTATTTATATTTTTCCAATTTAAATTTCTTCTCTATTGCAGTCTGTTATTTAGTTTATGCTTTTTCTGTATATATTGCTATATATTAAAAGCATAATATTAATTTTCTTCGTTCCTTTTAATAATACGATTTGTGATGTTTATGCAGTAATCCATGAAAATTTTCCTTAGCTTATCAGTTTTTATTAATATTGCAATACTGTTCTTGTTTATTACCATCTCTAGCATTAGTTCTGTATTGAGTCTTTCCGCTCCGAACACTGGACATTCTGTCAGAATGTGTGGGACCGACTCCAGCGCATCTGGTTCACAGATGCACGACGGGCTCCCCTTACACTTAAAGCGGTGCAGGTATTCGGAGAACCCACCGTGCCTCGTCAAGACCTGCGTAGCCACTCCTGCCGGCTTCAACTTTTTGATGACCCTGAAGGCATCAATCGCATCCGGGAAAAACATTTTTGTGACAGAGGCTGTCTCGCCATTCTTGTATCTTCGGTTCCATTCGTCAAGCGACTCCTCGCGGATCTACCGCTTGACGAATGAAACCGGGCAGCAATCGTAGTCCGGCTTCCTTTTTAGGCAGAGTGCAGCTGATTTAGCTAGCTGGTCCGCGCATTCATTGCCCTCTAAGCCGGCGTGAGCCTTCACCCAGAACAAAGAAACATCTTTGCTCCGTGATAAAGCCGCGCAAACATTCGCTCTTGCTTCCACAGCCAGCGCGTGGAGGGAACCCTGGTTTGTAACTGACTGTAGTGCCGCTTTTGAGTCACTATAGATACCAAAGGTTCCCTCTTTGCGTTTGAGGATTTCCCTCGTGGCTACGCATATGGCCAGGAGTTCTGCCTGGTATACCGTGCAGCACGACGGTAGGCTAAGCTTTACGGACTTGATCTCGGCATCGCTGTTCCATACTGACAGCGCAGCTCCGACCTTGCCCGCAATCTTGCTGCCGTCGGTGAAAAATCGGACCGCCTGGCTGTTGTGGGTGTCCACTTGTGACTGGTCTTCCAGGCTCACGAACCCCATGGCTAGGGGTCACAAAACCGGTTTCACCGAAACCGAAAAAACCGGTTAAACCGGGTTTCACGTCATTTTTAGAAACCGGGTTTCAGTCTAGCCAAAACCGAGATTTCGATTTTTTCGTTTTTGTTTTCTTCGTTTCTTTGTTTTCTTCGGTGTGATAACGATACAATATTTTTACAATGTACAATTTTCTCATTTACAACATTTACAACAATTATTATATTTACAACACCATTGGTGCTGTTCTTGCCGAGGCGTATCATCACTAGCTGATTCATTCGTTCATTCTTTATACATACACTTAACTCGCTCACTGACCACTGTCATGTCAACTGCAAGCTCAAGTATCAGTGTGTGATTCAGTGATCCGTTCGAAATTCGTTTGAAATAAACATATCTAGTTTTACTGGTAGTGGTAACTGCAAACATTGCAATAAACGAAATAATCCTATGTGACACACACACGCTGACAAAAAAGGTAAGAATTTGTTTAATTTATTGACTTAGGTTAGATTAGAACGAGATTAGATAAATTAATACAAGTACGCTAAGTTTTATTTAAATAAATTGCAATACCGCAACCTAGTTATTCAATAGCTCTTTTTACTTATAATCAATTTTCAATCATAAATGTTTAAACAAATCGTAACCTGGTTAGGTTACGTTTTGTGTTTGTCAAATGTATATCATTTCATTACGCTTTTTAAACAACACGAGAAAGAGACGTAGAATATTAGGTTTTTAGCTACATTTTTATTATAATTAGTTTTTGTTTTTGCTGAATACATCGTTTTATATTCTTTTCTTCTCGTTGACATTTTTCAAAAATTTAGACGTTTCTTTTTTTGCATTTTATCTTGTCATTCATCAAAGTGCCTACTAGTCATGTATTGCATAGCTTGCTCTGCTTCTATGCTTAAAATAGCTGACTGTATTTTTTTCAGTTGCATTTATTGGAAAGCAATAATGGAATTTCGACCACATTTAAAAAAAAAAGATGATAAAACCTCGGTATGATATTATTATCTACAGAGTACAGATTCGTTGTTAGCGAAATGTAAAACGTGCTCAAGAATTATTAAGTGCTCCGGTGGATCAACTTCCAGTTTACACACTCATCTTAAATCTGCACATTCTCTAAAAGTAGCTAGTACCCAAGTTGCGAGCGAGACTGAAATAACATCAGCCCCATCAACTTCTACATGTCGCCAATCCAGTTCTGAAGAAAAATCTACTAAAAAGAGAAAAATTACAGACTTTTTTACTACACATTATGATTTAGATAATATGGTATGTAGAATGGTAGCATTAGATGGAATGAGTTTTCAACTTTTTGTTCGATCAGATGATATGAGATATCTTTTTCTGAAAACTGGTCATACATTGCCAAAATCTGCATCAACAATCAAAAATATTGTAATGAAAAAAGGCGCTTCCTTAAGAGATCATATAATAAATATGTTGGTTGAAATGAAGAAAAATAGAGAAAAATTTGCACTAACTTTAGACGAGTGGACTTCTTCTCGTAATCACCGCTACTTAAATGTAGACATCCACGCTTCTTTTAAAGATAATACCAAGTTCAAGAATCTTGGACTGGTAAGGATATTTGGAAGCATGCCTGCCAGTGCCTGCATAGAAGCCCTGCAAAATGTGCTGTTAACATACAAACTATCGTTCAATGACATTCTTGCTATAACCACTGACGGTGCTAGTGTGATGGTAAAAGTTGGAAAGGATTTACCCTGCTTTCATCAACTCTGTTTTGCACATGGTTTGCAACTGGCAATCCTTGATGTTTTCTTTAGTGAAAAGATACCCTCATTTATACAGCAGGAAATGCACCTCCCAGAAACTGAAAGCGATTGCTTTGAACTATCGTTAATTTCGCCTAATGAGTCACCAGAAACACACCAAATATCAGAGTCAATTAAAGATTTAATATATAAAGTAAGAAAAACGGTAAAAATTTTCAAAAAATCTCCAACAAAGAATGATAGTGTACTACAAAAATATGTTATGAAAGAGCACGGAAAAGAGATGGCACTTGTGTTAGACTGTAACACCCGGTGGAGTTCAATGGCAGACATGCTAGACCGATTTGTTAAATTGAAAGGGTGCATTTTAAAGTCTCTTATTGACATAAACTCTGAAATAACTTTTCAGGATAAAGACTTTGAGATACTATCGGATGTAAGCAAATGTTTGCAAATAGCTAAGATCACAGTCGAAGCTCTTTGTCGCCGCGACGCAAATCTAATTACTGCAGATATAACTGTTAATTTCATGCTCACAAAATTAAAGGAAAATCAGGGGCGTTTTAGTGACAAATTTGCTGAACAACTTACATATCGAATTAAACAGCGATGCACTACTTTGACTTCTGTACTAAAATATTTGCGAAACTCATCAGACTATTTTAGTAAAAAACATGAGGGTGCTACTTTTCCAAGTCTTGATGGCCAACAATTAGCCGATGTCATCAGTGATCTGCAAAAGATCGGGCAATCCCATAATCTGAAAATTCCGTCCAGCAGTCAAAGCAGCTCAAGTGATGACAATGAAGTCGTATCAGCGTCTACTACAATAGTTGGAATGAAAGAAGAACTACAAGCAGCAATTCAAAAGTCCATGTGTGAGTCTAAACGTAACAGTACGTCCACCGCTCTAGATACAGAATTTGAGGATGATTTGACTGCCGTCATCAAAGTAGAGATGGCCCTTTACGAAAATGGAGGCATTAAAGGGAAAAACCTTTCGCAGGTCTACAATAATCTGTTGAAAGTTCCTCCCACGGGTGTCGAGTCCGAAAGAATATTTTCGTCAGCCGGTTACCTATGTAACCACTTAAGAACCTCGCTGAATGATGAGACCTTAGACGTGCTTTCAATTTTACGCTCGCATTACCAATGCATCAAAAATAAGAACGATGTTTAATTTAATGTAAAAATAGTTAGTTTTTCTTTTAGTTTATTTACTGAAAAGGAGTTTTTCGTTTTATTATAATGTTCTCAGATTTAGTAATTCGATTATAAAGATTGATTAATAAAGACTTTAGAATAACAAAATTGGTTTTATTTAAACAAAAATCGAAATAATCGAAAAAACCGGAAAACCGGTTTGACGGTGAAATGAGAATCGAAAAACCGGTTTTCTAATATACTGACGGTTTTAGGACCCCTACCCATGGCCATATGTTTCGCCGGATGTGGTGTCTCTGCAAATGCCACCACACGCTCCACCTCCCTGCCCGCAAGGGCTGGCCGAGGTACCCCTCTCTTTGCCTCATACAATGCGGCTGCTACCTGTATTCGGAGGTCGAGTGGGAGTAACCCAGCCAGCACTAGGGACGCGTTCAGAGAGACAGTGCGGTAGGATTTGCAGAGCTTTTGGGCAAATCCTCGTTGAACGGCGTTGAGCATCCTCTGCACTCCAACCTTCTTGGTCGCCGGCGCCCAAGCACTTGCCGCGTACAAGACTACCGGCTCCACCGCCGCCGTATAAATGGTACGTATGACCTCTGGGTGCAGAACCCAGCTCACTTTGGCCGCTCTAGACAGCTGTTTGTAGATGTTTGCAGCTTTCCTGCAAACATTAGCGGCGTGGGTGTTGAAAGTGAGCTGGTGGTCGATTGTGAGACCCAGTATTTTTATTTCCTTTGACATGCCAATGTCTACCCCGCCCATGCTCAGAAGTGGGACATCGTACTTTAATTTCCTGGTTATAACCATCGCACAAGTTTTGTGTGGTGCGAACTTCAGTTTATTTCGGATGCCCCCCCTCCGAACATATTCGAGGGCGGCATTGGCATGTCTCTGAACATCCAGTGCTGTGGTACCGTCAAAGATCATTACTACGTCGTCAGCGAAAGCCTGGCAGTATATTCCCCGGTCCTCTAGCCTCTTCAGCAGAGGATCCAGGACCAAGTTCCAGAGGATTGGACCGCCTACCGATCCTTGGACGCATCCTTTGTTGGTGCTCCTATGGCATTCTGCACCGGCGTACCTCACTCGGACACTCCTACCAGCCAGATAGCTGTCCAGCATCCTCCTGAGGTTCACCGGGCACCTTTCCTCAGCCAGTCTGGTTCTTATGGCCGGCCACCATGCGCTGTCGAAGGCTCCCTCTATGTCCAGTGACACAACAGTGATCAGCTTCTTTTCGTTCAGCATTGCTTTGATATGTTGTATCATGGTGTAGAGGGAGTCTTCGGTGCTTCTCTGGGGCATGAAACCAAACTGACGGGTACTCAGTCGTGGGACCAGGTGCCAATTCAACCTTGCCACCAACATTTTTTCGAGGATTTTGCCCAAGACCGGCAGGAGGCCGATCGGCCTATAGGACTTCGGGGTTGTGTAGTTCTCTTTTCCGGGCTTTCGAAGGATCACCACTGTGGCCTCCTTCCAGGCCCCCGGGAAGTGGCCCTGCTCAAGGCACTTATTTGCCAGTGCAAGGGAAACCCCCGGGTCCCGGAATATAACTTGGGCACAGATATCGGCCGTGAGACCATCCGCCCCAGGCGCCTTCTTGGGGTTGAAGCCTTCCACCGCGGTTTTAAGCTCCTGAAGTGTAAACGGCAGGTCATGGTTTTCATCATGCGCCCACTCGTTTACACGACTGGCCGCTGCTCGCGTCCGACGGTGGTCATCGTTGTCTTCCTCAAGTCGGTCATCGGGGTAGAAAGTCTCAGCCAGTAGTGACGCTGATCCCTCACCATCGAGTGGGACCCCATCTCTAAGCATTGGCAGATCTTCGTGCCTTTTTTCGGTACGGCCTATTATCCTGTAGATCCCCTCCCAGAGTCCTTCTTTGTCCTGTTTTTCGCAGAACCCCTTCCAGCTCGTAATCTGCGCCCTTTTTGCATCCAGCTCATACTTTTCTTTTGCCCGCAGGTACTCCTCCACGACTTTCGCTCTCCGGACTGCCGCAGCGCATCGTATCCGGCGTCTCCTGGTGTTGACCTCCTTCAGTATCTCTGCGAGCTCATTGGACCACCACGGCATCGTAAGTACTTCGTTATTTTTAATTTTGGCTAAGGTATCTTCACAAGTATCGGTTATTGTTTTTATATATTTATTAACGGTGTTTTCGAGTATTGTGTTATTATTAATTTTGTTAATTTCTTCTAAGTTTAGGTTTATGTTTGCTTTTAATTGCTCCAATTTGCTTTCCTAGTGTTATAAAGTCTCGTTGTTCTTTTGATACTTGTGCCTCTAGATTTTTGAAGATTAATTTTGAATACGATACCGTTGTGGTCGGAGCTCGTGAGACCCTCTTCGACGGTCCAGTCCTCCACCAGATTCAGCATGTCCGTTGAACACGCTGTGACATCAACGAAACTAGTGTAGGACTTTCCACCCCTGACGGTGTCAAAAGTAGGCGTACTTCCGGAGTTGAGCACCTGCAGGCCCATTTCATTGATTGCACCCGACATTTCTTCACCCCTGCTGTCCACAACCAGACTACCCCACCAGGTGCTCTTGGCGTTTGTGTCACCTCCCAGTATGATGTTAATGGGGCCTATTTCCTTGCGAATCCGCAGAAGCTGCTCGAGGTACGGTTGTATTGGGTGGTCCGGTTCAAAATAGAAGGAGACTACTGCGATTTCCCAGGCGCGGGTTCAATCCTCACCACCGTGATGTTGTTGGTTGTGAGTTTTGGACACTGTGTGACGTCAAGGTCTTTATCGAAGACGACTATTGCCGCCTTCACAGTTCCACTTCCTTGATCCGCGCACTGGTACACTCTAGCTCCTCGGTAGTCTCGTATTCTTCCGATCCCACCCACATATGGTTCCTGGAGCAGTGCAAACGCAACCTTTCGCTCATTAGCAACAATCAGCAGCTCTTGAGTCGCAAGGTTCTTCCTCTGCAGATTCGCTTGGATCACCCGGTAGTCAGTGCGGGCAGCAGTGCGTGCTCGGGTTTCAGTGCCTGGGTTCGCTTTTCCGGGGGAGGCCGATACCACCTTAGCAGTACGCCACCGACAGGCGTGCCAACGCGTCCCATTTAGCGCGTAACGGGCACGCGCTGTCGAAAGCGTTGTGGTCGGTCTTTTCCATTTTTGCGGCCACGCAGTTATGGCACTTTGGTGCCTCCTCTGCCAGACGCGACGGATAGTCTGCCCGCATGTGCGGTTCTCCACAGTGGATGCAGAGGTCGGCGGGACGCGTGCACAGTTTCCGGCTGTGCCCGTAGCACAGACAACGAGTGCACTGCACCAGTGGCGACTGGTACTGCACTCGCACCCTTTGCAGGTCGATGTGCACGCGACCCGCCATGGTCAGCCTCTGCCATACCGTAGGGGACACCTGCAGAACAACGTGGCACATATGGGGGTTCCTCGTCCTGCGACGGTACTTCACCCCCAGCCTCATTTCTTCCGCAGGTATGTCCCCTATCAGGTGGTTATTTTGCCGCTGTAGGGCCTGTAGCAATTCCACGTCTGTGTGGCAGGAGAGCACATCCATGATGATAATGAGTGGGTCTTTGTTCTTCATCTCTTCTGCCACCAGATGACCAGTCTTCCGTATCCGCTCTGACACCGTGACTAGCTCTTCCCTTGTCTTGAAACCGACTACAACCTTCTGGTCCCTCGCTTTTCGCAGCCGCTCTACCCTTGTGCCCTCATTCCGGGCATCGACCGCTGACCTGAGCTTTTCAATGACCTGTTCACTCGTGTCCTGTTCATTCACTGAAGTAACAACAAGCGAGTGAAGAGGCCCTTGGAGGTTCTGCTTCGGACCGGCGGCGATATCGGCAAAGGTGGGGCCTTGGCCTGCAACGTAGCGAGGGGCCAGCTGGAGTTGCTCCGACAGAGCCTGAGTATGAGTGCTGCACTCCTGCAGCACTTGCTTGTGCTGCTGAAGGCCTTCCATAAGGCTCCTCATCAGGTCTGTCGATTCATCTGCAGTCGGCTTAGGTTCTTTTTGGGTTTCCAGTGTATTATGCTCCTTGGTCACTGTTTCCTTGCCAGCTTCTGCCTCCTTCACCAGTTGGTACAGCCTTTCCACAGCCTTGGTGATTTCATCCTTAATCTCTTTCTTAAGGTTCCTGGAGCTCAACATCTGAATTTTAGCCTTCTGGAGACATGCTTTTGCCTCCGAGGTCCTGTTAATATATTTTACGGGTTGCGCTTCCCGCGGCGAGCTCTCTCCTGTTCCTTCAAGCTGTTTGGATTTGATTTTTGGAGGAGTCGTCAATGGGGCCTTTTTCGGCGGCGTCGGAGTTTTGAGAGGCCGTCCTGACTTTTGTCTATCAGCCTCCCACTCCCCAACGCTACGCCTCACTGAAGGGCCTGCCTGGGTCGGAATAGTCCTTCCCGCATCTGAGGCCTCCTCCAAAACCTTTGGCTTGCTGACCGGTGTCCTGATGCCGAACATATTGGTTGGGTAACGGTAAATGTACTCTGGCGACTTAATTATCGGGGGACACGTATGTATGTTGCTGAATCCCTGTAAAGGGGGGATCAGCTAGATGTAAATAAAACAAATACTATAAAGAATGCGAGCCCGAAAGAAGGGACTCGGTCACTATGAGTAAAGAGTTAACAAAATGCCTTCAAGAAGCACTAAATGAGCAAGGCCGTCAATTTCCTATTTTCTTAACACAAAGAGGTACGATCAGTCTTGCAGGACCAATAATTCTAAAAATATATTTTGTCAAAACCGTTGGCCTAACTTTCTATAGACCAAAAGGTGGGTGGGTGGGCAAAATTTTATTTGAGCTAGACGCACGGGCGAGGTGTCCAGAGACGCGTCTCCGTGCGGGCCAGCTAACTACGGCATTACTATAGTTTTCACTGAAGGAAAATTTAAAATTAAAGTCCAAAAACGTGATTTTTAAGGGAATTTTTTTGAAAAACTTCTAATAAATCCACCGAACAGGACTCCAGCTCGCGGAACGCGCACCAGAATACAGGTAAGGCAGGTATGTAACTATTTAAACTAATACAATTAGGGTTAACAGTAAGAATTTTGAAATAAAAATGGATATGTGGTTCAGTACAAAAATATTCTGAATTTTTCTAAGTTAATGGCGAAAAATGAAAATTTTTTCGCGTTTTGTCAATTCTTTCAGTCAAAATAGTCTAACGGTACCCGAATACAAGCGATTCAGCTGAAAACCGCTTCGAAATGCGACACCTGGTTGCAAAAATATTTCCGGTTAGGTTAGGTTAGGTTAGGTTTGGGGGGGGTGCGTGCAGAAAACCTCCTCGTGTGCCTTGATTGCTGCTCGTTCCTTGCGGATACGTTCGGGGGAAAGGGCAGCCGTTGGGCCAGTGCACCATGGGTACAGCCAATATTCTCTCCATGTCGGAGACAATATTGGCTGTGGCGAATTTCTGCGCGGGGGGGCGGAGCTTCATGCTCCTGGGTCGGTCCATCTGGACCGACCAACCGTCATCCACTCCTCCCTCTGCTTACAGAGGACAGGTTGTTTGGTGACGACGGCGGAGCTCGTTGTGCACTCACCTGCCAATGGGCTAGCAGCGGGGGATCTGATCCTCCTGACTGCACCCGTCGAAATCGTAATCCGTGACGAGATCATGGTCATGTGTTATGACTTGGAACGGGACGAGGATCTTGGCTTAACCGCCCGGATCGCGAGGAAGATAACCTCTATAAAAAATTCCTCTAATACCAAGTTTTGGTGTGCGGCGAGGGTATGAATGGCTGAGGAGTAGTGTCATCTGTAACTTTAGTTATAGGTGGCGCATCAGTCACGAGCGCACCCCCAGCCAGGGTACCAGTGGACCCCCTGGTTGGGTTACAAATTTACACTTACCTAGGGACAGGGGGTGAACCTAGGCGGACTTTTTACATCCCCCACACTCGTGGGAATCATATGGATTTTTCAAAAAACAAAAATAATGTGACGAAAGTGCCGACCGTAATGGTTGAGCGTTTGGGGTCGGGTGCGGCGTCGGATACCGACGCTGCGTCTGAAAGGATGAGCGTGGCGAGCGTGAGCTCGCAGCGCTCGCGGAAGGAAGAGGGGGTGGCGAGGCGCTGCGGTAAGCGCTCGCCACGCTCCTCTAGCGAAGAGAGCCTGCCGGCACCTAAGGTGCCGACGGGCAGCAGTAGACGAGGCCGAGCGGTGGCTGGCAGAGCTGCTGTCCCTTTGGTGGAGCGCGATGAGCGGGGGCGCTTCGCGTCGGTGTCTAGGCCCGACACTCAGGCTCCAGTGGAGCACGTAGAGATGTTGGAGAGTGACCCGACCAGCGAGGGCTCCCTGCTCGGGCTTAATAAGGCGGAAGCCAACGCCGCGAAGCGGGCGCAACGCAAAGCTGTGGCGGAGGACGAAGTCGGTGAGATGACTCGTCAGGCGAAGGAGCGGCGCTCGGCCCGGATGGCTGCCGGAGGGTGTTTGTCGCCGGTGGCGCTGGGCCGCCAGGTTTTGGACGGCGTGGATGTCGTCCTGAAGGTTGCCTCAAAATCTGGCAACCTGAAGGGCACATTCACGCGCGCCCTTAAGGAGGCGGCTGAGCACATCAAGGAGGTAGCTGAGGTCAGTTTGGCTTTCGGCACGGGCGCTCCACCATCCACGCGATATCGCGGGTGAGAGTCCTGGCAGAGGAAGCAGTGTCCCGGGGCGGGGTGATGGTGGCGGTGTCCTTGGACATATCTAACGCCTTCAACACCCTGCCTTGGAGCTGCATTCGGAAGGCACTGCTGTACCATCGGGTGCCTTCCTACCTCTGCCACATCGTTGGGGCTTATCTCGAGGATAGGGGTGTCACCTACATGGGACGTGATGGCGGAAACCAGCGCCGCATGTCGTGCGGTGTTCCACAGGGCTCGGTCGTTGGCCCGCTCCTGTGGAACATCGGGTACGACTGGGTGCTGAGGGGCGAGCTTCCGCCGGGCGTGGAACTGACGTGTTATGCTGATGACACACTGGTCACGGCCCGGGGGAGCTCGTACAGGGAGGCAGCGTTGCATGCGACGGCTGCGGTCTCACTTGTGGTGAGCCGCATACGGCGCCTAGGCCTGGAGGTGGCCCTCAATAAGTCGGAGCCGGCGGGCGCCGCCGGCCGGATCACACATCGTGGTCGGGGGGTGTCGGATCGCTGTCGAGTCCACCATGAAATATCTGGGATTGGTGCTCGACAGCCGGTGGGACTTCGGCCCCCACTTCCGGCGGCTGGCGCCTAAGTTGATGGGCGTGGCTGGGGCGCTGTCAACGCTGCTTCCCAATCTGGGGGGCCCGAGCGTCGCCTGTAGGCGGCTCGAGTTTAACACCTCACTCCCCCCCAACGTGAGGAGGCCCGCAATGGCGGGCCGGCACTAGTCGGGGATCGCGGAAGACATATTGGTTCCCGTGGTCCCCGACGTAGGTGTGGGACAGAACACCGGGGTGGTTTTAGTCAGTAAGAGTCTGACAGACCCCCTGCCCACCCCAGGGCAGAGGACATCCATGAGGATTTCCACCTCGAGATCAAAAAAAAAAAAAAAAAGGTTAGGTTAGGTTGCCACATGGAGCTTCGTCAGTCGCAGCTCCGCGCAGCCCTGGTGGCGAGCTGGCAGGATAGGCTTTCACGCCCTACCGCCGGCCTCGCCACCGTCGAGGCGGTCCGGCCAGTACTCGGGCATTGGCTCGGGAGGAGGCACGGCTCCCTGTCGTTTCGGATGACGCAGGTGCTCTCGGGGCATGGTTGCTTCGGGAAGTACCTGTGTCGCATAAACAGGGAGCCGGACGCCCGGTGTCACCACTGCGTCATCTGCCGGGAGGACACGGCACGGCATACGCTGGCAGAATGTGCCGGTTGGGAGGAGCCGCGTCGTGCCCTCGTCTCAGAAGTAGGAAACAACCTATCGCTGCCGGCCGTGGTCAAGTCCATGGTCGGTAGCGAGGAGTCCTGGGACGCGGTGGTATCCTTCTGCGAAACAGTCATGTCGCAGAAGGAAGCTGCGGAAAGGGAGCGGGAGATATCTTCCGCTCACCCAGCCCGGCAATCTTGTAACGCCTGCTTGTGTTGTTGCATGCCTTCCACAAGGCTCTTCATCAGGTTGGTCGATTCTTCCGTGGTCGGATTTGGCGCCTTTTCGGTATCTGTATTTTCTGCTACCAGAGTCACAGTTTCCTTCTCACTTTCTGCCTCCTTTACCAACTGGTATAATCTCTACACCGCCTTTGTTATTTCATCTTTTATTTCTGTTAGTTGCGGGGAAAAGAAACACATGCGTTCCGAGCTAACGTATAATATCGACTGCCGAGGTCGGGTCCCGCGCAGCGTACCCTCTTACATACTTACATCCCTCCACCCTTAGCCTAACAATTATAAATAACACTACTCTTCAAAAATGAACATGTCGCGGCGATCGTTGTGTGCAACTGAACTGAACTGAACTGAACTTTGTGTAAATTGTTCAAATGGTCATTGTCATTTGTTCCCGTCAGTAAAATATCATCCTGAAATACTAGAACCCTATCCAGGCCGGATAGTACATTTTCTAATGTTTTTTTGGAAAATTGCCGCCGTACTTGCTAAGCCGAAAATTAATCTAGTGAATTTGAATAAACCACGGTGCGTATTGACACAAGTTAACATTTGTGAGTCATCTGTCAACTGTAATTGGTTGTATGCTTGCTTTGCTTGCTTGTTTTTAGTAAAATTAAATGAATTTTTATTTAACTATAGAAACTCTGAACATAGTACAACAGGCAGATCACCCGCTGAAATTCTGTTCGGCCGAAAATTAAGAAATAGGCTAGATCTACTAGACATACGAAAGCCAATATCTTCCAATATGGACCTCGAAAGTGTAGTGAAAGATAACCAGTGCTTGCAGAGTAAGCTGTACAGTGGTATACGAAAAGTTAAATTTACAAAAAATGAAATAGTCTTAGTAAAAGTATATAAACAAAAAAAAACATATTGGACAAGAGGAATCATTGAGAACACATTAGGAAATTCCTTATATGAAGTGCGATTGCTCGGTCAAAACAACGGTTCGGTAATCAAGAGACATGTCAACCAGCTCTTGAAATTTAAGGGTGAGGGTGAGAGCCCACAGGCGGAACGTAGTTCACACGGTGGACAAGTCATCGGTATGAATGAAGATCTACCTACGGAGCTTCCCCCCATCTTATTATCCACACCTTCATGCAGTCTGCAAACAGGAGATGTCACTCAACCAGCGCCAGGAGTGGCTGGTGTCTTGTCCGAAAATGTCGATGCATCTGATACGGCGGGATATGAGGGTACAGATTCGAGGTGTTGCTCCCCCTCTGAACAAGATAAATCTGTTGACTCGTTCATGACACCCTCGCCTCCACCGAGGGCACACAACGATCGCCGCGATATGTTCATTTTTGAAGAGTAGTGTTATTTATAATTGTTAGGCTAAGGGTGGAGGGATGTAAGTATGTAAAAGGGTACGCTGCGCGGGACCCGACCTCGGCAGTCGATATTATACGTTAGCTCGGAACGCATGTGTTTCCTTTCCCCGCAACTAACAGTGCAACCGCATTTAGCTGGTTCAAAGTGATCATCCAGTAGTTTCACTATAATGTTGTATTCGAGTGTGGTTATTTTATTTGGTAGTGCGAGATCTCTGACTAATTTGAACGTGCTTTCTGATAAACTGCTGAGTAATATCGCACGTTGTTTAATTTTTGGTTTACCCTCCGCACTTTCTAGTTCATTGGCCAAGAACCACTGTTCCAGTCGCTCCTTGAACACTGACCAATCCTGGTTTTCATGATTGAAGCTATTCAGAGATCCAACGGTCACTTTCGACATGTTTAATTAGTGCACGCGTTAATACCGGTTCGCTTCGTCGCCACTGTTAGTTGCGGGGAAAGGAAACACATGCGTTCCGTTGCGAGCGCGCGTGGTATCCTTCTGCGAAACAGTAATGTCGCAGAAGGAGGCTGCGGCGTCGGCGGAGGGCGGACAACGCCCTCTTCCAGCCCCCCTAAATGGGTCCAGGGGCGACGGATCCGGGGACTTCCGTCGCCCCCTACTCCTTAGGACCCGAGATGGTGGCGCGTAGTGTTCCACGCGCGCCTCTCTGTGATGTAAGGGGGGGAGTTTAACACCTCACTCCCCCCCAACGTGAGGAGGCCCGCAAAAGCGGGCCGGCACCAGTAGGGGATCGCGGAAGACATATTGGTTCCCGTGGTCCCCGACATAGGTGTGGGACGGAACACCGGGGTGGTTTTAGTCAGTAAGAGTCTGACAGACCCCTCCGCCTACCCCAGGGCGGAGGACATCCATGAGGATTTCCACCTCGAGATCAAAAAAAAAAAAAAAAAAAGGTTAGGTTAGGTTAGGTTGGGGTGGGGTGCGTGCAGAAAACCTCCTCGTGTGCCTTGATTGCTGCTCGTTCCTTTCGGATACGTTCGGGGGAAAGGGCAGCCGTTGGGCCGGTGCACCCTGGGTACAGTCAATATTTGAGGTCAGCGAGCTGACTCGTCAGATGCTGGAGCGGCGCTCAGCCCGGACGGCTGCCGGAGGAGGCTTGTCGCCGGTGGCATCTTGCCGCCAGGTCTTCGACGGCGTAGATGTGATCCTGAAGGTTGCCACAAAATCCGGCAACCTGAAGGGCACATTCACGCGCACCCTTAAAGAGGTGGCTGAACTCATCAAGGAGGGAGCTGAGGTCCTCCTAAATGGTTCAGGCTCGGAAAAGATGGCGGAGTTTTGCGAAGAGAACCGCCGTCTTAGATCCGAATTGGAGGACCTCAAGCAGCAGTTTGCCAACCTGCGGGCAGCCCCGGGCACCGGATCATCGCCGGTGCCGTTGCTGGCTCCACAGTCGGCCCCATCGTCAACCCCTGCACTTGCGGATGCAGAGCTCGAAAAGATCGCTCGCATATGCATGGTGCAGTGCGGCCAGATGGTGGGGGCTCGACTAGAGGCCATAGAGCCGAGGCTCCTCCCAGCCGAAACCCTCCGTCCACCGCTCGCTGCGGATAAGCGGAGGAGAGAGGCAGCGGCCTTGATGGCTGAGCCGCGCCAGCTAGGGAAGGGGGCTACAAAGCCCACGGTGGGGGCCAAAAAGCCCGCGGAGGCAGCGAGAGTACCTGCCAAGTTCACGCCCACTTCCCAGACGACAGCTCCCAAAGCGACTTCCTCGAGTGCTCCCCCAGCGACTGCGCCCGGACCTACTACGGAGGTCTGGACCAAAGTAGTCAGAAAGGGGAAAAAGAAAAAGAAGAAGGCGGCGCCACCTGCTCCCGCAAAAACACCGGCGCCAGCCCAGAAGAAGACCCAGGGGCCGCCTAGGGCGACAGCCCCACGCTCCGCGGCTGTGGTAATTACCCTGCAGCCCGGAGCCATCGAGAGGGGCCTTTCGTATAAGGCGGTCCTGATGGAGGCAAACGCCAAGGTCGCATTCCCTGACCTCGGCACTCCGTCCGGCTTCATACTGAGGCCGGCAATTACGGGGGCTCGGCTGCTGCAGATTTCCGGTGCCTCGAGCAACGAAAAGGCGGACATTCTGGCTGCCAAACTGAGGGAGGTCCTCAACCCGGAGGACGTCCGGGTGTCCAGGCCCATGAAGACAAGCGAGTTACGCGTCGACGGCCTGGACGACTCGACGACCCCAGCTGAGGTCGCGGCGGCCGTCGCCAGAGTCGGTGGGTGTGCGCCTGACGATGTCCGTACGGGCGAGATCCGCACCGACGCTTCAGGGCTCGGCGCGATCTGGGTGAAGTGCCCGGTGGCAGCGGCCAATAAGGTCGCCGACGCTGGACGTCTGTTGGTGGGGTGGGTTGCAGCGAGGGTCAAGCTGCTGCAACCCAGGGCTTTGCGGTGTTTCCGTTGCCTGGACATGGGGCATATCAGGGCACGGTGCACCGCAGAAATAGACCGCAGCGAGCAATGCTATCGCTGCGGTCAGCCCGGCCACAAGGCCACCCAGTGCTCCGCGGTGCCAAACTGCAGCCTCTGTACAGCTGCAGGGAGGCCCGCTGGACACAGAGCGGGTAGTAAAGCCTGTGGCGCGCCCACCAAAAAGGGCAAGAAGCGGAGGCGAAAAAGGGGTGCCAAGGCTGCCGGGGGCTCTTTACCCCCCCCTCAGCCTGGGTGCTCAACGGCCGACTCCCGGCCTAGGAATGGTGCTGTGGAGGGAATGGACTGCGTATAATGGCGCCTTACCATTTCCTCCAGGGCAATATCAACCACGCTGCCAGAGCTCAGGACCTCTTGCTCCAGAGCATGGCAGAGTGGTCGATCGACGTGGCTGTGGTCGCCGAGCCGTACTTTGTCCCCCCCAGAGATAACTGGGTGGGAGACCTGGACGGTTCGGTGGCCATAATTGGCGGGGCTCTTGTCAACCCGTCCCGAGGTCACGGCTGGGTAGCCGCCCTCGCGGACGGCATTGGCACGATTGGGGCGTATTTCTCGCCCAACAAGAGCCTCGCCGACTTCGAGAACTTCCTTGTCGAGTTGGGCGCCGTCGTAGGCCGACTCCACCCTCGCCCTGTGCTGTTGCTAGGGGATCTCAACGCCAAGTCATCGGCGTGGGGATCTCCGGTGACCGACGCTAGGGGCGAGGCGCTGGAAGAGTGGGTGGTCACGACGGGCCTGGTCGTTCTAAACCGGGGCTCGGTCCACACGTGCGTGCGGCAGCGGGGCGGCTCGATAGTGGACGTCTCGTTCGCTAGCCCTGCTGTCGCGAGCCGTGTCCGTGACTGGCGTGTCGCTGTGGGGGTGGAGACGTTGTCGGATCACAGATACATCCGGTTCGACGTCTCTACCCAGACCATCGGCGGCCGTAGTCCATCGGCCCCGCGAATGGACGGCCCGCGCTGGGCGCGTAAGCGCATCGACAGGGAACTTCTCGAGGAGGCTGCTATTGTCCAGGCCTGGAGCCGGGAGTCGGCAACGGACGGACCCGTTGACGTCGAAGAGGAGGCGCTGTGGTTCCGCGGGGCGATGACGCACATCTGCGACGCGTCCATGCCCCGCGTCCACACGCAATCAGCGAGGCGCCAGGTGTACTGGTGGTCTGCCGAGATCGCGCGGCTACGTGTCACATGCGTGTCGGTCAGGCGCCGGTACACCCACTACCGCAGGAGACGTCGTCGGGTCCCTGACGAAGAAGCCGCGCTGTATGAGGTGTACCGCGCGGCGAAGGAGGCTCTGTGGCTGGCCATCGGCGAAGCGAGGACGCGAGCCAGGGAGGAGATGTTGGAGACTCTCGAACGGGATCCGTGGGGGCGCCCCTATCGGGCGGTTCGAGGGAAACTTCGAGCCGTGGCGCCTCCACTCACGGAGAGTCTCCAACCAGAGCTGCTGGAGGAGGTCGTCGCAGCCCTCTTCCCGGCAAGAGCTGAGCACACCCCGCCGCCGATGGCTTTGCCCACGGCCGCAGAGCCTACAGAAGAGAACGCCATCAGCGTCCCAGAGGTGACACAAGGAGAGATGGGGGCGGCCGTGTTGCGGCTCCGGGCCAAGAACGTGGCTCCGGGGCCCGACGGTATACACGGCTGTGCGTTGGCCCTCGCTCTGAAAGAGCTAGAGCCCCAACTGAGAGGACTCTTCACAGCGTGCCTTGAGCGGGGCCAGTTTCCTAGTTTGTGGAAAACAGGTCGTCTGGTCCTGCTCAAGAAGGCGGGGCGCCCTGCAGACTCGCCGTCTGCGTACAGGCCCATAGTGTTGCTGGACGAGGTAGGGAAGCTATTCGAGCGAATTATCGCTGCCCGCCTCGTCCACCACTTGTGCAGAGAGGGGCCTGACCTGGCCGAGAGTCAGTTTGGCTTTCGACACGGGCGCTCCACCATCCACGCGATATCGCGGGTGAGAGTCCTGGCAGAGGAAGCAGTGTCCCGGGGCGGGGTGATGGTGGCGGTGTCCTTGGACATATCTAACGCCTTCAACACCCTGCCTTGGAGCTGCATTCGGGAGGCACTGCTGTACCATCGGGTGCCTTCCTACCTCTGCCACATCGTTGGGGCTTATCTCGAGGATAGGGGTGTCACCTACATGGGACGTGATGGCGGAAACCAGCGCCGCATGTCGTGCGGTGTTCCACAGGGCTCGGTCGTTGGCCCACTCCTGTGGAACATCGGGTACGACTGGGTGCTGAGGGGCGAGCTTCCGCCGGGCGTGGAACTGACGTGTTATGCTGATGACACGCTGGTCACGGCCCGGGGGAGCTCGTACAGGGAGGCAGCGTTGCTGGCGACGGCTGCGGTCTCACTTGTGGTGAGCCGCATACGGCGCCTAGGCCTGGAGGTGGCCCTCAACAAGTCGGAGGCCATGGTCTTTCATGGCCCCCGGCGGGCGCCGCCGGCCGGATCACACATCGTGGTCGGGGGGTGTCGGATCGCTGTCGAGTCCACCATGAAATATCTGGGATTGGTGCTCGACAGCCGGTGGGACTTCGGCCCCCACTTCCGGCGGCTGGCGCCTAAGTTGATGGGCGCGGCTGGGGCGCTGTCAACGCTGCTTCCCAATCTGGGGGGCCCGAGCGTCGCCTGTAGGCGGCTCTACGTGGGGATCGTGCGATCCATGGCCCTGTATGGGGCCCCAATTTGGGCGGCTGACCTGACGGCCGGCTGCATCGCTGTTTTGCGAAGACCGCAGCGTGCTATGGCCGTCAGAGTCATCAGGGGATATCGCACGATCTCCTACGAGGCGGCCTGTGTGCTGGCTGGATCCCCACCGTGGGACCTCGAGGCGAAAGTACTCGCGTCACTGTACCGGTGGCGCGAGGAAGTGCGGGAGCGGGACGAGCGACTGACGGACCGCCACATGGAGCTTCGTCGGTCGCAGCTCCGCGCAGCCCTGGTGGCGAGCTGGCAGGATAGGCTTTCACGCCCTACCGCCGGCCTCGCCACCGTCGAGGCGGTCCGGCCGGTACTCGGGCAATGGCTCGGGAGAAGGCACGGCTCCCTGTCGTTTCGGACGACGCAGGTGCTCTCGGGGCATGGTTGCTTCGGGAAGTACCTGTGTCGCATAAACAGGGAGCCGGACGCCCGGTGTCACCACTGCGTCGACTGCCGGGAGGACACGGCGCGGCATACGCTGGCAGAATGTGCCGCTTGGGAGGAGCCGCGTCGTGCCCTCGTCTCAGAAATAGGCAACGACCTATCGCTGCCGGCTGTGGTTGAGTCCATGGTCGGTAGCGAGGAGTCCTGGGACGCGGTGGTATCCTTCTGCGAAACAGTCATGTCGCAGAAGGAGGCTGCGGAAAGGGAGCGGGAGATATCTTCCGCCCACCCAGCCCGCAGCAGGCGCACCGGGCGTCGGCGGAGGGCGGACAACGCCCTCTTTCAGCCCCCCTAAATGGGTCCAGGGGCGACGGATCTGGGGACATCCGTCGCCCCCTATTCCTTAGGACCCGAGATGGTGGCGCGTAGTGTTCCACGCGCGCCTCTCTGTGATGTATGGGGGGGAGTTTAACACCTCACTCCCCCCCAACGTGAGGAGGCCCGCAATGGCGGGCCGGCACCAGTCGGGGATCGCGGAAGACATATTGGTTCCCGTGGTCTCCGACGTAGGTGTGGGACGGAACACCGGGGTGGTTTTAGTCAGTAAGAGTCTGACAGACCCCTCCGCCCAGGGCGGAGGACATCCATGAGGATTTCCACCCCGAGATCAAAAAAAAAAAAAAAAAAAAAGGTTAGGTTGGGGTGCGTGCAGAAAACCTCCTCGTGTGCCTTGATTGCTGCTCATTCCTTTCGGATACGTTCGGGGGAAAGGGCAGCCGTTGGGCCGGTGCACCCTGGGTACAGTCAATATTTTCTCCATGTCGGTGACAATATTGGCTGTGGCGAATTTCTGCGTGGGGGGCGGAGCTTCATGCTCCTGGGTCGGTTCATCGGGACCGATCAACCGTCATCCACTCCTCCCTCTGCTTCCAGAGGACAGGTTGTTTGGTGACGACGGCGGCGCTCGTTGTGCACTCACCTGCCAATGGGCTAGCAGCGGGGGATCTGATCCTCCTGACTGCATCCGTCGAAATCGTAATCCGTGACGAGATCATGGTCATGTTTTATGACTTGGAACGGGACGAGGATCTTGGCTTAACCGCCCGGATCGCGAGGAAGATAACCTCTATAAAAAATTCCTCTAATACCAAGTTTCGGTGTGCGGCGAGGGTATGAATGGCTGAGGAGTAGTGTCATCTGTAACTTTAGTTACAGGTGGCGCATCAGTCACGAGCGCACCCCCAGCCAGGGTACCAGTGGACCCCCTGGTTGGGTTACAAATTTACACTTACCTAGGGACAGGGGGTGAACCTAGGCGGACTTTTTACATCCCCCACACTCGTGGGAATCATATGGATCCAAATATAACAAATTCTTTGAAGAAGGTGCCGACCGTTGTGGGCGAGCGCATGCGGTCGGGTGCGGCGTCGGATACCGACGCTGCGTCTGACAGGATGAGCGTGGCGAGCGTGAGCTCGCAGCGCTCGCGGAAGGGAGAAGGGGTGGCGAGGCGCTGCGGTAAGCGCTCGCCACGCTCCTCTAGCGAGGAGAGCCTGCCGGCACCTAAGGTGCCGACGAGCAGCAGTAGACGAGGTCGAGCGGTGGCTGGCAGAGCTGCTGTTCCTTCGGTGGAGCGCGACGAGCGGGGGCGCTTCGCGTCGGTGTCCAGGCCCGACACTCCGGCTCCAGTGGAGCACGTAGAGATGTTGGAGAGTGACCCGACTAGCGAGGGCTCCCTGCTCGGGCCTAATAAGGCGGAAGCCAACGCCGCAAAGCGGGCGCAGCGCAAGGCTGTGGCGGAAGACGAGGTCAGCGAGCTGACTCGTCAGATGCAGGAGCGGCGCTCAGCCCGGATGGCTGCCGGAGAGGGCTTGTCGCCGGTGGCGTATTGCCGCCAGGTCTTAGACAGCGTAGATGTGATCCTGAAGGTTGCCACAAAATCCGGCAACCTGAAGGGCACATTCACGCGCGCCCTTAAAGAGGTTGCTGAGTTCATTAAGGAGGGAGCTGAGGTCCTCTTTAATGGTTCAGGCTCGGAGAAAACGGCGGAGTTATGGGAGGAGAACCGCCGTCAACGGTCTGAACTGGAGGACCTCAAGCGGGAGGTTGCTGTCCTGCGGGCAGCCCCGGGCACCGGATCATCGCCGGTCCCGTTGCTGGCTCCACAGTCGGCCCCCTCGTCGGCCCCTGCACTTGCGGATGCAGAACTCCAAAAGATCGCTCGCATCTGTTTGTTGCAGTGCGGGCAGATGGTTGGGGCTCGACTGGAGGCCATAGAGCCGAGGCTCCTTCCAGCCGAAACCCTCCGCCCACCGCTGGCTGCGGACAAGCGGAGGAAGGAGGTGGCGGCCACGGTGACTGAGCTGAGACTGCCAGGCAAGGGGGCCAAAAAGCCCGCAATGGGGGCCGCAAAGCCCACGGATGCGGCTAGAAAGCCCGCAAAGGCCGCGTCCATATCCCAGGCGGCAGCTTCTGCGACTGCGCCCGGACCATCTACGGAGGCCTGGACGACGGTCGTCAGAAAGAAGAAAAAAAAGAAGAAGACGGCGCTTCCAGCTCCCGCAAGAGCACCGGTGCCAGCCCAGAAGAAGACCCAGGGGCCGCCTAGAGCGACAGCCCCACGCTCCGCAGCTGTGGTTATAACTCTGCAGCCCGGAGCCGTTGAGAGGGGCGTCTCTTACAAGGCGGTCCTGGCGGAGGCGAAAGCCAAAGTCGCATTCCCCGACCTTGGCACACCGTCCGGCTTCATACTGAGGCCGGCCATCACGGGGGCACGGCTGCTACAGGTCTCTGGTGCCTCTAGCAGCGAAAAGGCGGACATCTTGGCCGCCAAACTGAGGGAAGTCCTCAACCCGGAGGACGTTCGGGTGTCCAGGCCCATGAAGACGAGCGAGCTGCGCGTCGACGGCCTGGACGACTCGACGACCCCGGCTGAGGTCGCGGCGGCCGTCGGCAGAGTCGGTGGGTGTGCGCCTGACGATGTGCGTACGGGCGAGATCCGCACTGACGCTTCTGGGCTCGGTGCGATCTGGGTGAAGTGCCCGGTGGCGGCGGCCAATAAGGTCGCCGACGCTGGACGTCTGTTGGTGGGGTGGGTTGCAGCTAGGGTCAAGCTGCTGCAACCCAGGGCTTTGCGGTGTTTCCGTTGCCTGGACATGGGGCATGTCAGGGCACGGTGCACCGCAGAAATAGACCGCAGCGAGCTGTGTTATCGCTGTGGTCAGCCTGGCCACAAGGCCACCCAGTGCTCCGCCGCGCCAAACTGCAGCCTTTGTGCTGCTGCAGGGAGGACCGCTGGGCACAGAGCGGGTGGCAAAGCCTGTGGCGCGCCCACCAAAAAGGGCAAGAAGAGGAGGCGAAGAAGGGGTGCCAAGGCTGCCGGGGGCTCTTTACCCCCCCCTCAGCCTGGGTGCTCAACGGCCGACTCCCGGCCTAGGAATGGTGCTGTGGAGGGAATGGACTGCGCATAATGTCCAGTGTCGCCGTCGTTGCTGGACGAGGTCGGGAAGCTATTCGAGCGAATTATCGCTGCCCGCCTCGTCCACCACTTGTGCAGAGAGGGGCCTGACCTGGCCGAGAGTCAGTTTGGCTTTCGGCACGGGCGCTCCACCATCCACGCGATATCGCGGGTGAGAGTCCTGGCAGAGGAAGCAGTGTCCCGGGGCGGGGTGATGGTGGCGGTGTCCTTGGACATATCTAACGCCTTCAACACCCTGCCTTGGAGCTGCATTCGGGAGGCACTGCTGTACCATCGGGTGCCTTCCTACCTCTGCCACATAGTTGGGGCTTATCTCGAGGATAGGGGTGTCACCTACATGGGACGTGATGGCAGAAACCAGCGCCGCATGTCGTGCGGTGTTCCACAGGGCTCGGTCGTTGGCCCGCTCCTGTGGAACATCGGGTACGACTGGGTGCTGAGGGGCGAGCTTCCGCCGGGCGTGGAACTGACGTGTTATGCTGATGACACGCTGGTCACGGCCCGGGGGAGCTCGTACAGGGAGGCAGCGTTGCTGGCGACGGCTGCGGTCTCACTTGTGGTGAGCCGCATACGGCGCCTAGGCCTGGAGGTGGCCCTCAACAAGTCGGAGGCCATGGTCTTTCATGGCCCCCGGCGGGCGCCGCCGGCCGGATCACACATCGTGGTCGGGGGGTGTCGGATCGCTGTCGAGTCCACCATGAAATATCTGGGATTGGTGCTCGACAGCCGGTGGGACTTCGGCCCCCACTTCCGGCGGCTGGTGCCTAAGTTGATGGGCGCGGCTGGGGCGCTGTCAACGCTGCTTCCCAATCTGGGGGGCCCGAGCGTCGCCTGTAGGCGGCTCTACGTGGGGATCGTGCGATCCATGGCCCTGTATGGGGCCCCAATTTGGGCGGCTGACCTGACGGCCGGCAGCATCGCTGTTCTGCGAAGACCGCAGCGTGCTATGGCCGTCAGAGTCATCAGGGGATATCGCACGATCTCCTACGAGGCGGCCTGTGTGCTGGCTGGATCCCCACCGTGGGACCTCGAGGCGAAAGTACTCGCGTCACTGTACCGGTGGCGCGAGGAAGCGCGGGAGCGGGACGAGCGACTGACGGACCGCCACATGGAGCTTCGTCGGTCGCAGCTCCGCGCAGCCCTGGTGGCGAGCTGGCAGGATAGGCTTTCACGCCCTACCTCGCCACCGTCGAGGCGGTCCGGCCAGTACTCGGGAACTGGCTCGGGAGGAGGCACGGCTCCCTGTCGTTTCGGACGACGCAGGTGCTCTCGGGGCATGTTTGCCTCGGGAAGTACCTGTGTCGCATAAACAGGGAGCCGGACGCCCGGTGTCACCACTGCGTCGACTGCCGGGAGGACACGGCGCGGCATACGCTGGCAGAATGTGCCGCTTGGGAGGAGCCGCGTCGTGCCCTCGTCTCAGAAGTAGGCAGCGACCTATCGCTGCCGGCCGTGGTCGAGTCCATGGTCGGTAGCGAGGAGTCCTGGGACGCGGTGGTATCCTTCTGCGAAACAGTAATGTCGCAGAAGGAGGCTGCGGAAAGGGAGCGGGAGATATCTTCCGCTCACCCAGCCCGCAGCAGGCGCACCGGGCGTCGGTGGAGGGCGGACAACGCCCTCTTCCAGCCCCCCTAAATGGGTCCAGGGGCGACGGATCCGGGGACTTCCGTCGCCCCCTACTCCTTAGGACCCGAGATGGTGGCGCGTAGTGTTCCACGCGCGCCTCTCTGTGATGTATGGGGGGGAGTTTAACACCTCACTCCCCCCCAACGTGAGGAGGCCCGCAATGGCGGGCCGGCACTAGTCGGGGATCGCGGAAGACATATTGGTTCCCGTGGTCCCCGACGTAGGTGTGGGACGGAACACCGGGGTGGTTTTAGTCAGTAAGAGTCTGACAGACCCCTCTGCCCATCCCAGGGCAGAGGACATCCATGAGGATTTCCACCTCGAGATCAAAAAAAAAAACAAAAAAAAAAAAATGTTAGGTTAGGTTAGGTTGGGGTGCGTGCAGAAAACCTCCTCGTGTGCCTTGATTGCTGCTCGTTCCTTTCGGATACGTTCGGGGGAAAGGGCAGCCGTTGGGCCGGTGCACCCTGGGTACAGCCAATATTCTCTCCATGCCGGAGACAATATTGGCTGTGGCGAATTTCTGCGCGGGGGGGCGGAGCTTCATGCTCCTGGGTCGGTTCATCTGGACCGACCAACCGTCATCCACTCCTCCCTCTGCTTACAGAGGACAGGTTGTTTGGTGACGACGGCGGCGCTCGTTGTGCACTCACCTGCCAACGGGCTAGCAGCGGGGGATCTGATCCTCCTGACTGCATCCGTCGAAATCGTAATCCGTGAAGAGATCATGGTCATGTTTTATGACTTGGAACGGGACGAGGATCTTGGCTTAGCCACCCGGATCGCGAGGAAGATAACCTCTATAAAAAATTCCTCTAATACCAAGTTTTGGTGTGCGGCGAGGGTATGAATGGCTGAGGAGTAGTGTCATCTGTAACTTTAGTTATAGGTGGCGCATCAGTCACGAGCGCACCCCCAGCCAGGGTACCAGTGGACCCCCTGGTTGGGTTACAAATTTACACTTACCTAGGGACAGGGGGTGCACCTAGGTGGACTTTTTACATCCCCCACACTCGTGGGAATCATATGGATCCAAATATAACAAATTCTTTGAAGAAGGTGCCGACCGTTGTGGTCGAGCGCATGCGGTCGGGTGCGGCGTCGGATACCGACGCTGCGTCTGACAGGATGAGAAGGGAGAAGGGGTGGCGAGGCGCT
Organism: Aporophyla lueneburgensis; assembly: GCA_932294355.1. Taxonomy (NCBI): domain Eukaryota; kingdom Metazoa; phylum Arthropoda; class Insecta; order Lepidoptera; family Noctuidae; genus Aporophyla; species Aporophyla lueneburgensis. The sequence goes on from OW028754.1 coordinate 29,004,966, forward strand.
GCGGTAAGCGCTCGCCACGCTCCTCTAGCGAGGAGAGCCTGCCGGCACCAAAGATGCCGACGGGCAGCAGTAGACGAGGTCGAGCGGTGGCTGGCAGAGCTGCTGTTCCTTCGGTGGAGCGCGACGAGCGGGGGCGCTTCGCGTCGGTGTCCAGGCCCGACACTCCGGCTCCAGTGGAGCACGTAGAGATGTTGGAGAGTGACCCGACTAGCGAGGGCTCCCTGCTCGGGCCTAATAAGGCGGAAGCCAACGCCGCAAAGCGGGCGCAGCGCAAGGCTGTGGCGGAAGACGAGGTCAGCGAGCTGACTCGTCAGATGCAGGAGCGGCGCTCAGCCCGGATGGCTGCCGGAGAGGGCTTGTCGCCGGTGGCGTATTGCCGCCAGGTCTTCGACGGGGTAGATGTGATCCTGAAGGTTGCCACAAAATCCGGCAACCTGAAGGGCACATTCACGCGCGCCCTTAAAGAGGTGACATTGCTGGCTCCAAAGTCGGCCCCATCGTCGACCCCTGCACTTGCGGATGCAGAGCTCGAAAAGATCGCTCGCATATGCATGGTGCAGTGCGGCCAGATGGTGGGGGCTCGACTAGAGGCCATAGAGCCGAGGCTCCTCCCAGCCGAAACCCTCCGTCCACCGCTCGCTGCGGATATGCGGGGGAGAGAGGCAGCGGCCTTGATGGCTGAGCCGCGCCAGCTAGGGAAGGGGGCTACAAAGCCCACGGTGGGGGCCAAAAAGCCCGCGGAGGCAGCGAGAGTACCTGCCAAGTTCACGCCCACTTCCCAGACGACAGCTCCCAAAGCGACTTCCTCGAGTGCTCCCCCAGCGACTGCGCCCGGACCTACTACGGAGGTCTGGACCAAAGTAGTCAGAAAGGGGAAAAAGAAAAAGAAGAAGGCGGCGCCTCCTGCTCCCGCAAAAACACCAGCGCCAGCCCAGAAGAAGACCCAGGGGCCGCCTAGGGCGACAGCCCCACGCTCCGCGGCTGTGGTAATTACCCTGCAGCCCGGAGCCATCGAGAGGGGCCTTTCGTATAAGGCGGTCCTGATGGAGGCAAAAGCCAAGGTCGCATTCCCTGACCTCGGCACTCCGTCCGGCTTCATACTGAGGCCGGCAATTACGGGGGCTCGGCTTCTGCAGATTTCCGGTGCCTCGAGCAACGAAAAGGCGGACATTCTGGCTGCCAAACTGAGGGAGGTCCTCAACCCGGAGGACGTCCGGGTGTCCAGGCCCATGAAGACAAGCGAGTTACGCGTCGACGGCCTGGACGACTCGACGACCCCAGCTGAGGTCGCGGCGGCCGTCGCCAGAGTCGGTGGGTGTGCGCCTGACGATGTCCGTACGGGCGAGATCCGCACCGACGCTTCCGGGCTCGGCGCGATCTGGGTGAAGTGCCCGGTGGCAGCGGCCAATAAGGTCGCCGACGCTGGACGTCTGTTGGTGGGGTGGGTTGCAGCGAGGGTCAAGCTGCTGCAACCCAGGGCTTTGCGGTGTTTCCGTTGCCTGGACATGGGGCATGTCAGGGCACGGTGCACCGCAGAAATAGACCGCAGCGAGCAATGCTATCGCTGCGGTCAGCCCGGCCACAAGGCCACCCAGTGCTCCGCGGCGCCAAACTGCAGCCTCTGTACAGCTGCAGGGAGGCCCGCTGGACACAGAGCGGGTGGTAAAGCCTGTGGCGCGCCCACCAAAAAGGGCAAGAAGCGGAGGCGAAAAAGGGGTGCCAAGGCTGCCGGGGGCTCTTTACCCCCCCCTCAGCCTGGGTGCTCAACGGCCGACTCCCGGCCTAGGAATGGTGCTGTGGAGGGAATGGACTGCGTATAATGGCGCCTTACCATTTCCTCCAGGGCAATATCAACCACGCTGCCAGAGCTCAGGACCTCTTGCTCCAGAGCATGGCAGAGTGGTCGATCGACGTGGCTGTGGTTGCCGAGCCATTCTTCGTCCCACTCAGAGATAACTGGGTGGGAGACTTGGACGGTTCGGTGGCCATAATTGGCGGGGCTCTTGTCAACCCGTCCCGAGGTCACGGCTGGGTAGCCGCCCTCGCGGACGGCATTGGCACGATTGGGGCGTATTTCTCGCCCAACAAGAGCCTCGCCGACTTCGAGAACTTCCTTGTCGAGTTGGGCGCCGTCGTAGGCCAACTCCACCCTCGCCCTGTGCTGTTGCTAGGGGATCTCAACGCCAAGTCATCGGCGTGGGGATCTCCGGTGACCGACGCTAGGGGCGAGGCGCTGGAAGAGTGGGTGGTCACGACGGGCCTGGTCGTTCTAAACCGGGGCTCGGTTCACACGTGCGTGCGGCAGCGGGGCGGCTCGATAGTGGACGTCTCGTTCGCTAGCCCTGCTGTCGCGAGCCGTGTCCGTGACTGGCGTGTTGCTGTGGGGGTGGAGACGTTGTCGGATCACAGATACATCCGGTTCGACGTCTCTACCCAGACCATCGGCGGCCGTAGTCCATCGGCCCCGCGAATGGACGGCCCGCGCTGGGCGCGTAAGCGCATCGACAGGGAACTTCTCGAGGAGGCTGCTATTGTCCAGGCCTGGAGCCGGGAGTCGGCAACGGACGGACCCGTTGACGTCGAAGAGGAGGCGCTGTGGTTCCGCGGGGCGATGACGCACATCTGCGACGCGTCCATGCCCCGCGTCCACACGCAATCAGCGAGGCGCCAGGTGTACTGGTGGTCTGCCGAGATCGCGCGGCTACGTGTAGCATGCGTGTCGGTCAGGCGCCGGTACACCCATTACCGCAGGAGACGTCGTCGGGTCCCTGACGAAGAGGCCGCGCTGTACGAGGTGTACCGCGCGGCGAAGGAGGCTCTGTGGCTGGCCATCGGCGAAGCGAGGACGCGAGCCAGGGAGGAGATGTTGGAGACTCTCGAACGGGATCCGTGGGGGCGCCCCTATCGAGCGGTTCGAGGGAAACTTCGAGCCGCGGCGCCTCCACTCACGGAGAGTCTCCAACCTGAGCTGCTGGAGGAAGTCGTCACAGCCCTCTTCCCGGCAAGAGCGGAGCACACTCCGCCGCCGATGGCATTGCCCACAGCTGCAGAGCCTACAGAAGGGAACGCCATCAGCGTCCCAGAGGTGACACAAGGAGAGATGGGGGCGGCCGTGTTGCGGCTCCGGGCCAAGAACGTGGCTCCGGGGCCCGACGGTATACACGGCTGTGCATTGGCCCTCGCTCTGAAAGAGCTAGAGCCCCAACTGAGAGGACTCTTCACAGCGTGCCTTGAGCGGGGCCAGTTTCCCAGTTTGTGGAAAACAGGTCGCCTGGTCCTGCTCAAGAAGGCGGGGCGCCCTGCAGACTCACCGTCTGCGTACAGGCCCATAGTGTTGCTGGACGAGGTCGGGAAGCTATTCGAGCGAATTATCGCTGCCCGCCTCGTCCACCACTTATGCAGAGAGGGGCCTGACCTGGCCGAGAGTCAGTTTGGCTTTCGGCACGGGCGCTCCACCATCCACGCGATATCGCGGGTGAGAGTCCTGGCAGAGGAAGCAGTGTCCCGGGGCGGGGTGATGGTGGCGGTGTCCTTGGACATATCTAACGCCTTCAACACCCTGCCTTGGAGCTGCATTCGGGAGGCACTGCTGTACCATCGGGTGCCTTCCTACCTCTGCCACATCGTTGGGGCTTATCTCGAGGATAGGGGTGTCACCTACATGGGACGTGATGGCGGAAACCAGCGCCGCATGTCGTGCGGTGTTCCACAGGGCTCGGTCGTTGGCCCGCTCCTGTGGAACATCGGGTACGACTGGGTGCTGAGGGGCGAGCTTCCGCCGGGCGTGGAACTGACGTGTTATGCTGATGACACACTGGTCACGGCCCGGGGGAGCTCGTACAGGGAGGCAGCGTTGCATGCGACGGCTGCGGTCTCACTTGTGGTGAGCCGCATACGGCGCCTAGGCCTGGAGGTGGCCCTCAATAAGTCGGAGCCGGCGGGCGCCGCCGGCCGGATCACACATCGTGGTCGGGGGGTGTCGGATCGCTGTCGAGTCCACCATGAAATATCTGGGATTGGTGCTCGACAGCCGGTGGGACTTCGGCCCCCACTTCCGGCGGCTGGCGCCAAAATTGATGGGCGCGGCTGGGGCGCTGTCAACGCTGCTTCCCAATCTGGGGGGCCCGAACGTCGCCTGTAGGCGGCTCTACGTGGGGATCGTGCGATCCATGGCCCTGTATGGGGCCCCAATTTGGGCGGCTGACCTGACGGCCGGCAGCATCGCTGTTCTGCGAAGACCGCAGCGTGCTATGGCCGTCAGAGTCATCAGGGGATATCGCACGATCTCCTACGAGGCGGCCTGTGTACTGGCTGGATCCCCACCGTGGGACCTCGAGGCGAAAGTACTCGCGTCACTGTACCGGTGGCGCGAGGAAGCGCGGGAGCGGGACGAGCGACTGACGGAGCGCCACATGGAGCTTCGTCGGTCGCAGCTCCGCGCAGCCCTGGTGGCGAGCTGGCAGGATAGGCTTTCACGCCCTACCGCCGGCCTCGCCACCGTCGAGGCGGTCCGGCCAGTACTCGGGAACTGGCTCGGGTTCCCGTGGTCCCCGACGTAGGTGTGGGACGGAACACCGGGGTGGTTTTAGTCAGTAAGAGTCTGACAGACCCCTCTGCCCACCCCAGGGCAGAGGACATCCATGACGATTTCCACCGCGAGATCAAAAAAAAAAAAAAAAAAAAGGTTAGGTTAGGTTAGGTTGATGGGGGCGGCCGTGTTGCGGCTCCGGGCCAAGAACGTGGCTCCGGGGCCCGACGGTATACACGGCTGTGCGTTGGCCCTTGCTCTGAAAGAGCTAGAGCCCCAACTGAGAGGACTCTTCACAGCGTGCCTTGAGCGGGGCCAGTTTCCCAGTTTGTGGAAAACAGGTCGTCTGGTCCTGCTCAAGAAGGCGGGGCGCCCTGCAGACTCACCGTCTGCGTACAGGCCCATAGTGTTGCTGGACGAGGTCGGGAAGCTATTCGAGCGAATTATCGCTGCCCGCCTCGTCCACCACTTGTGCAGAGAGGGGCCTGACCTGGCCGAGAGTCAGTTTGGCTTTCGGCACGGGCGCTCCACCATCCACGCGATATCGCGGGTGAGAGTCCTGGCAGAGGAAGCAGTGTCCCGGGGCGGGGTGATGGTGGCGGTGTCCTTGGACATATCTAACGCCTTCAACACCCTGCCTTGGAGCTGCATTCGGGAGGCACTGCTGTACCATCGGGTGCCTTCCTACCTCTGCCACATCGTTGGGGCTTATCTCGAGGATAGGGGTGTCACCTACATGGGACGTGATGGCGGAAACCAGCGCCGCATGTCGTGCGGTGTTCCACAGGGCTCGGTCGTTGGCCCACTCCTGTGGAACATCGGGTACGACTGGGTGCTGAGGGGCGAGCTTCCGCCGGGCGTGGAACTGACGTGTTATGCTGATGACACGCTGGTCACGGCCCGGGGGAGCTCGTACAGGGAGGCAGCGTTGCTGGCGACGGCTGCGGTCTCACTTGTGGTGAGCCGCATACGGCGCCTAGGCCTGGAGGTGGCCCTTAACAAGTCGGAGGCCATGGTCTTTCATGGCCCCCGGCGGGCGCCGCCGGCCGGATCACACATCGTGGTCGGGGGGTGTCGGATCGCTGTCGAGTCCACCATGAAATATCTGGGATTGGTGCTCGACAGCCGGTGGGACTTCGGCCCCCACTTCCGGTGGCTGGCGCCCAAGTTGATGGGCGCGGCTGGGGCGCTGTCAACGCTGCTTCCCAATCTGGGGGGCCCGAGCGTCGCCTGTAGGCGGCTCTACGTGGGGATCGTGCGATCCATGGCCCTGTATGGGGCCCCAATTTGGGCGGCTGACCTGACGGCCGGCAGCATCGCTGTTCTGCGAAGACCGCAGCGTGCTATGGCCGTCAGAGTCATCAGGGGATATCGCACGATCTCCTACGAGGCGGCCTGTGTACTGGCTGGATCCCCACCGTGGGACCTCGAGGCGAAAGTACTCGCGTCACTGTACCGGTGGCGCGAGGAAGCGCGGGAGCGGGACGAGCGACTGACGGAGCGCCACATGGAGCTTCGTCGGTCGCAGCTCCGCGCAGCCCTGGTGGCGAGCTGGCAGGATAGGCTTTCACGCCCTACCGCCGGCCTCGCCACCGTCGAGGCGGTCCGGCCAGTACTCGGGAACTGGCTCGGGAGGAGGCACGGCTCCCTGTCGTTTCGGACGACGCAGGTGCTCTCGGGGCATGGTTGCTTCGGGAAGTACCTGTGTCGCATAAACAGGGAGCCGGACGCCCGGTGTCACCACTGCGTCGACTGCCGGGAGGACACGGCGCGGCATACGCTGGCAGAATGTGCCGCTTGGGAGGAGCCGCGTCGTGCCCTCGTCTCAGAAATAGGCAACGACCTATCGCTGCCGGCTGTGGTCGAGTCCATGGTCGGTAGCGAGGAGTCTTGGGACGCGGTGGTATCCTTCTGCGAAACAGTAATGTCGCAGAAGGAGGCTGCGGAAAGGGAGCGGGAGATATCTTCCGCTCACCCAGCCCGCAGCAGGCGCACCGGGCGTCGGCGGAGGGCGGACAACGCCCTCTTCCAGCCCCCCTAAATAGGTCCAGGGGCGACGGATCTGGGGACATCCGTCGCCCCCTATTCCTTAGGACCCGAGATGGTGGCGCGTAGTGTTCCACGCGCGCCTCTCTGTGATGTATGGGGGGGAGTTTAACACCTCACTCCCCCCCAACGTGAGGAGGCCCGCAATGGCGGGCCGGCACCAGTCGGGGATCGCGGAAGACATATTGGTTCCCGTGGTCTCCGACGTAGGTGTGGGACGGAACACCGGGGTGGTTTTAGTCAGTAAGAGTCTGACAGACCCCTCTGCCCACCCCAGGGCGGAGGACATCCATGAGGATTTCCACCTCGAGATCAAAAAAAAAAAAAAAAAAAAAAAAAAAAGGTTAGGTTAGGTTAGGTTAGGTTTTTTTTTTTTTTTTTTTTTTTTTTTTTTTTTTTTTTTTTTTTTTGTTTTGGCAGGAGTGGGAAATCCTCATGGACACCCAGACTGTCTCACGTGTGACACAGTCTGGGTAGTGCCGGACTCTTACCGGCTAAAACCACACTCCTGCCTTTGCTAAGTGTTCCTCTAACGTAGTCAGAGACCTTATGTTTCTTGAATTTAGATTTTTACTATGAATTTGCTTTCTGATTTTTAAAGTGAAGTTGTACATAAATTAAATTAGTTCGACGTTTCTTTTTTATTTTATTTGAGCTAGACGCACGGGCGAGGTGTCCAGAGACGCGTCTCCGCGCGGGCCAGCTAACTACGGCGTTACTTTAGTTTTCACGGAATGAAAATTCAAAATTAAGGTCCAAAAACGTGATTTTTAGCGGAAAATTTTTGAAAAACTTCTAATAACTTCACCGAACAAGACTCCAGCTCGCGGAACGCACACCAGAATACAGGTAAGGCAGGTATGTAACTATTTAAACTAATACAATTAGGGTTAACAGTAAGAATTTTGAAATAAAAATGGATATGTGGTTCAGTACAAAAATATTCTGAATTTTTCTAAGTTAATGGCGAAAAATGAAAATTTTTTCGCGTTTTGTCAATTCTTTCAGTTAAAATAGTCAATCGGTACCCGAATACAAGCGATTCAGCTGAAAACAGCTTCGAAATGCGACACCTGGTTGCAAAGATATTCTGATGTATAGGGAATATTGTATCGGTTTTTTTTTTTTTTTTTTCAGGATGGGAAATCATCAAATGACTTCTCCCGCTCTGGGCGGAGCGGGAGGGCGTGTCAGACTTTTACTGACTAAAACCCACCCGTGTTCCATCAGTTGCCCATGTGCCAGGGTCACGGTATCTCCTTCGAACAATCACGCGACCCCGGCAGGCATCGGTCCTAGTAGACCCCTACACTGCTGCTGACATCTCTTTGAGGCGCGCGTGGAACACTGCGCGCCGTCGACCCGAGCTTGGTCCTTACCGGGCGGCGAGCTACCCATTGCTCGCCACCCGCAAGCTCGCGCCTACGGTGGCCGGGAGTCCGCTATTGACTCCCGACGCCCGGGGCGTCTCCTCCTGCGGCGGCTAGGGACGTGAGGGCGCAGAGACTGCCACTCCCTCACGCGCCCCGCCTCCTCCTTCGCGAGCATTACTGCTTCGCAGAAGGAGGTGACGGCTTCCCATTCCCTCTCGCTCCGTACCATGGCTCGCACCAGGGCCGGACGCGAGAGGTCGCCGCCGCCGATCGCCTCCACGAGGACACGGCGGTGCCCCGCCCAGGCAGGGCACACCTCCACCGTATGCTCTACCGTGTCCTCCAGACGATCCTCGCAATGGAAACACCCGGACGTATCCTCCCGCTTTATCCTGAACAGGAACCCACCGAAGCACCCATGCCCGGTGAGAACCTGCGTCAGGCGGAAGGTGAGGACGCCGTGACGCCTCTCTATCCACTCCTCAAAGAGGGGACTTACCGCCGCAATTGTGGCGTGCCCAAATATTGTATCGGTTAGGTGGATTTCGTACGTACTGATTTGCTTGGAAAAACGAAAAATTCAGTGTTTACAAACTTCTATTTGAGCTAGACGCACGGGCGAGGTGTCCAGAGACGCGTCTCCGCGCGGGCCAGCTAACTACGGCGTTACTTTAGTTTTTACGGAATGAAAATTCAAAATTAAGGTCCAAAAACGTGATTTTTAGCGGAAAATTTTTGAAAAACTTCTAATAACTTCACCGAACAAGACTCCAGCTCGCGGAACGCACACCAGAATACAGGTAAGGCAGGTATGTAACTATTTAAACTAATACAATTAGGGTTAACAGTAAGAATTTTGAAATAAAAATGGATATGTGGTTCAGTACAAAAATATTCTGAATTTTTCTAAGTTAATGGCGAAAAATGAAAATTTTTTCGCGTTTTGTCAATTCTTTCAGTTAAAATAGTCAATCGGTACCCGAATACAAGCGATTCAGCTGAAAACAGCTTCGAAATGCGACACCTGGTTGCAAAGATATTCTGATGTATAGGGAATATTGTATCGGTTAGGTGGATTTCGTACGTACTGATTTGCTTGGAAAAACGAAAAATTCAGTGTTTACAAACTTCTATTTGAGCTAGACGCACGGGCGAGGTGTCCAGAGACGCGTCTCCGCGCGGGCCAGCTAACTACGGCGTTACTTTAGTTTTCACGGAATGAAAATTCAAAATTAAGGTCCAAAAACGTGATTTTTAGCGGAAAATTTTTGAAAAACTTCTAATAACTTCACCGAACAAGACTCCAGCTCGCGGAACGCACACCAGAATACAGGTAAGGCAGGTATGTAACTATTTAAACTAATACAATTAGGGTTAACAGTAAGAATTTTGAAATAAAAATGGATATGTGGTTCAGTACAAAAATATTCTGAATTTTTCTAAGTTAATGGCGAAAAATGAAAATTTTTTCGCGTTTTGTCAATTCTTTCAGTTAAAATAGTCAATTGGTACCCGAATACAAGCGATTCAGCTGAAAACAGCTTCGAAATGCGACACCTGGTTGCAAAGATATTCTGATGTATAGGGAATATTGTATCGGTTTTTTTTTTTTTTTTTTCAGGATGGGAAATCATCAAATGACTTCTCCCGCTCTGGGCGGAGCGGGAGGGCGTGTCAGACTTTTACTGACTAAAACCCACCCGTGTTCCATCAGTTGCCCATGTGCCAGGGTCACGGTATCTCCTTCGAACAATCACGCGACCCCGGCAGGCATCGGTCCTAGTAGACCCCTACACTGCTGCTGACATCTCTTTGAGGCGCGCGTGGAACACTGCGCGCCGTCGACCCGAGCTTGGTCCTTACCGGGCGGCGAGCTACCCATTGCTCGCCACCCGCAAGCTCGCGCCTACGGTGGCCGGGAGTCCGCTATTGACTCCCGACGCCCGGGGCGTCTCCTCCTGCGGCGGCTAGGGACGTGAGGGCGCAGAGACTGCCACTCCCTCACGCGCCCCGCCTCCTCCTTCGCGAGCATTACTGCTTCGCAGAAGGAGGTGACGGCTTCCCATTCCCTCTCGCTCCGTACCATGGCTCGCACCAGGGCCGGACGCGAGAGGTCGCCGCCGCCGATCGCCTCCACGAGGACACGGCGGTGCCCCGCCCAGGCAGGGCACACCTCCACCGTATGCTCTACCGTGTCCTCCAGACGATCCTCGCAATGGAAACACCCGGACGTATCCTCCCGCTTTATCCTGAACAGGAACCCACCGAAGCACCCATGCCCGGTGAGAACCTGCGTCAGGCGGAAGGTGAGGACGCCGTGACGCCTCTCTATCCACTCCTCAAAGAGGGGACTTACCGCCGCAATTGTGGCGTGCCCAAATATTGTATCGGTTAGGTGGATTTCGTACGTACTGATTTGCTTGGAAAAACGAAAAATTCAGTGTTTACAAACTTCTATTTGAGCTAGACGCACGGGCGAGGTGTCCAGAGACGCGTCTCCGCGCGGGCCAGCTAACTACGGCGTTACTTTAGTTTTTACGGAATGAAAATTCAAAATTAAGGTCCAAAAACGTGATTTTTAGCGGAAAATTTTTGAAAAACTTCTAATAACTTCACCGAACAAGACTCCAGCTCGCGGAACGCACACCAGAATACAGGTAAGGCAGGTATGTAACTATTTAAACTAATACAATTAGGGTTAACAGTAAGAATTTTGAAATAAAAATGGATATGTGGTTCAGTACAAAAATATTCTGAATTTTTCTAAGTTAATGGCGAAAAATGAAAATTTTTTCGCGTTTTGTCAATTCTTTCAGTTAAAATAGTCAATCGGTACCCGAATACAAGCGATTCAGCTGAAAACAGCTTCGAAATGCGACACCTGGTTGCAAAGATATTCTGATGTATAGGGAATATTGTATCGGTTAGGTGGATTTCGTACGTACTGATTTGCTTGGAAAAACGAAAAAAATTCAGTGTTTACAAACTTCTATTTGAGCTAGACGCACGGGCGAGGTGTCCAGAGACGCGTCTCCGCGCGGGCCAGCTAACTACGGCGTTACTTTAGTTTTCACGGAATGAAAATTCAAAATTAAGGTCCAAAAACGTGATTTTTAGCGGAAAATTTTTGAAAAACTTCTAATAACTTCACCGAACAAGACTCCAGCTCGCGGAACGCACACCAGAATACAGGTAAGGCAGGTATGTAACTATTTAAACTAATACAATTAGGGTTAACAGTAAGAATTTTGAAATAAAAATGGATATGTGGTTCAGTACAAAAATATTCTGAATTTTTCTAAGTTAATGGCGAAAAATGAAATTTTTTTCGCGTTTTGTCAATTCTTTCAGTTAAAATAGTCAATCGGTACCCGAATACAAGCGATTCAGCTGAAAACAGCTTCGAAATGCGACACCTGGTTGCAAAGATATTCTGATGTATAGGGAATATTGTATCGGTTAGGTGGATTTCGTACGTACTGATTTGCTTGGAAAAACGAAAAATTCAGTGTTTACAAACTTCTATTTGAGCTAGACGCACGGGCGAGGTGTCCAGAGACGCGTCTCCGCGCGGGCCAGCTAACTACGGCGTTACTTTAGTTTTTACGGAATGAAAATTCAAAATTAAGGTCCAAAAACGTGATTTTTAGCGGAAAATTTTTGAAAAACTTCTAATAACTTCACCGAACAAGACTCCAGCTCGCGGAACGCACACCAGAATACAGGTAAGGCAGGTATGTAACTATTTAAACTAATACAATTAGGGTTAACAGTAAGAATTTTGAAATAAAAATGGATATGTGGTTCAGTACAAAAATATTCTGAATTTTTCTAAGTTAATGGCGAAAAATGAAAATTTTTTCGCGTTTTGTCAATTCTTTCAGTTAAAATAGTCAATCGGTACCCGAATACAAGCGATTCAGCTGAAAACAGCTTCGAAATGCGACACCTGGTTGCAAAGATATTCTGATGTATAGGGAATATTGTATCGGTTAGGTGGATTTCGTACGTACTGATTTGCTTGGAAAAACGAAAAATTCAGTGTTTACAAACTTCTATTTGAGCTAGACGCACGGGCGAGGTGTCCAGAGACGCGTCTCCGCGCGGGCCAGCTAACTACGGCGTTACTTTAGTTTTTACGGAATGAAAATTCAAAATTAAGGTCCAAAAACGTGATTTTTAGCGGAAAATTTTTGAAAAACTTCTAATAACTTCACCGAACAAGACTCCAGCTCGCGGAACGCACACCAGAATACAGGTAAGGCAGGTATGTAACTATTTAAACTAATACAATTAGGGTTAACAGTAAGAATTTTGAAATAAAAATGGATATGTGGTTCAGTACAAAAATATTCTGAATTTTTCTAAGTTAATGGCGAAAAATGAAAATTTTTTCGCGTTTTGTCAATTCTTTCAGTTAAAATAGTCAATCGGTACCCGAATACAAGCGATTCAGCTGAAAACAGCTTCGAAATGCGACACCTGGTTGCAAAGATATTCTGATGTATAGGGAATATTGTATCGGTTAGGTGGATTTCGTACGTACTGATTTGCTTGGAAAAACGAAAAATTCAGTGTTTACAAACTTCTATTTGAGCTAGACGCACGGGCGAGGTGTCCAGAGACGCGTCTCCGCGCGGGCCAGCTAACTACGGCGTTACTTTAGTTTTTACGGAATGAAAATTCAAAATTAAGGTCCAAAAACGTGATTTTTAGCGGAAAATTTTTGAAAAACTTCTAATAACTTCACCGAACAAGACTCCAGCTCGCGGAACGCACACCAGAATACAGGTAAGGCAGGTATGTAACTATTTAAACTAATACAATTAGGGTTAACAGTAAGAATTTTGAAATAAAAATGGATATGTGGTTCAGTACAAAAATATTCTGAATTTTTCTAAGTTAATGGCGAAAAATGAAAATTTTTTCGCGTTTTGTCAATTCTTTCAGTTAAAATAGTCAATCGGTACCCGAATACAAGCGATTCAGCTGAAAACAGCTTCGAAATGCGACACCTGGTTGCAAAGATATTCTGATGTATAGGGAATATTGTATCGGTTAGGTTAGGTTAGGTTAGGTTAGGTTAGGTTAGGTTAGGTTAGGTTAGGTTAGGTTAGGTTAGGTTAGGTTAGGTTAGGTTAGGTTAGGTTAGGTTAGGTTAGGTTAGGTTAGGTTGGGTTAGGTTGGGTTTTTTTTTTTTTTTTTTTTTTTTTTTTAATCACCCGTCATCACAGGGCGTTGCGTGTTTCCTCTGACGTGTATGATCAGAGACCTTTTTTGGACAATTTATTTATGTTATCTCTTGTACATATTTTCTTATCTAGTATTACTTATTTTAATTTTACAAATATTTTAGTGCTATTTTTTCTAATCTTATATTACTTTTTTCAGTTTTACGATTATTTTATTGCTATTTCTTAATGCTACTTAAATACTGGTTTTATTCACAATACTACAATTTCTTATTTTACAATATTTGATTAACTTATTTCTTGAATCATTGATTACTTATCAAGTATTTTACAATATTTGAAAGTATATCTTTTTATGCTTTATTCTTTTTTACAACTCTGGCAGCTATTTCCTTGCAATATTTTAAGAATTTTTGTACTATCTCTTTATTCTGCATTATTTTTGGTATTGTATCTGGATTTATTGTCACTTCAGTTTCTGACTCAAAGTTATATCTTTCTCTTCCATATATGGGACATTCTACAATTATATGCGGCACGCTTTCTCTCTTTTCAGGGTCACAGGAACATGCCGGGCTCTCCTTGCACTTGAAGCGGTTCAAATACTCGGAGAACCCGCCATGTCCCGTCAGCACTTGTGTTATCAGGGGATCTACCTTGAGTTTGCGCACTATACTATAGGCCGCGACTGCGTCAGGAAAGAAGATCTTGGTGGTTGACGCGGTTTCCTCGGATCGGTATCTCGTATTCCATTCGTCAAGTGATTCCATTCGGATTTGTCGCTTGACGAATGAAACCGGGCACAGACTATAGTCCGGTCTGGTCTTTTTACCCATGGCTGCCTCTTTTGCCAATTTATCAGCCCTTTCATTTCCCTCCAGTCCTGCATGTGCCTTAATCCAAAATAATTTGAGCGATTTACCGCATATTGCCATTTCGCGAATGTTATTTTGGATTTGAAGTGCTAGAGGATGGAGGGAAACACCTCGAGTCACTGTTTCCAGAGCTGATCTGGAGTCACAGTATACCTCGACAACGGGTGTTTTTTGTTTTAAGGCCATTTGGGATGCCTTAAGCAGAGCTAAAAGTTCGGCCTGATAGACGGTGCAGAAATGGTCCAGCTTAAACTTTTGGGCTTTGGTTTCTACTCCATTTTCCCAAAGGCTAACTGCCGCACCGACTTTCCCCATTATTTTGCTCCCGTCGGTGAAAATCTTGGGGTAATTAAGTCCCAGCTGGTCCATCTCTGAACCGTTCGTCACGCACTCAAACTCCATACCTATCTGGTCTGAAGGGTGTGGCAATTGGTTTGTTGAGACCGGTAATTCGATTTCTCGGTCCCCTGTTACTCTCCGCAAAAATCCTCTTTTTTCTTCATAAAAAGAGGCTACTTCCCGAATTCTCACATCCAGTGGAAGCAGCCCGGAGAGTAACAAGGCCGAGTTTAACGAAGTTGTCTTATACGCTTTTAGAATTTTTTGCACGAACCCACGTTGTACCGAATTTAGGTGTTTCCTTAAACCTATCTTATTTGTAGCTGGTGCCCATGCGCTTGCTGCGTACATTATAATTGGCTCCACTACTGCTATGTATATGGTCCTGATTATCTCGGGCTTCAGCCCCCAACTGACCTTTGCAGCTTTTGACACCTGTTTGTAAACGTTCATTGCCTTTCTGCATATGTTCGACGCGTGAGCGTTAAACGTCAGTTTGTCGTCAATCGTGAGCCCCAGCATCTTGATCTCCTTTGACAGGGCAATGGCCTCCCCGCCCATGTGCAGGAGTGGTGTGTCATACTTCAACTTTTTTGTGATAACCATGGCCTTTGTTTTTTGCGGCGCAAACTTAAGTTTATTTTTAACACCCCACTTCTGGACGTGCGCGAGGGTCTCGTTTGCCTGCTTCTGGACGTCAAGTGCCGTGACTCCCGAGAAAACCAGAACCACATCATCAGCGAAGGCTTGGCAGTAATCGCCTCGCTTTTCCAGTTCTTTGAGCAGAGGGTCAAGGAGCAAATTCCAGAATGTGGGGCCTCCTATAGAGCCTTGTACGCAACCTTTGTTGGTTTTCTGTAAATGTTCCGCTCCTGCATACCTGACCCTCACTTTCCTTTCGCTCAAATAGCTGTCCACAAGACGTCTCAGGTTTACTGGGCATCTGGTTTCTGCCAGTCGGCATTTTATTGCCGGCCACCAAGCGCTGTCGAAGGCTCCCTCTATGTCCAGTGATACGAGAACGACGATCTTTTTCTCCTTTAGTTTTTCGCGGGTATATTTTATCAGATCATAGAGGGAGTCCTCGGTGCTGCGCTGTGGCATGAAACCGTATTGGTTGTTGCTTGCCTCGGGCAGAACATGCCACCTGATTCGACGCACCAGCATTTTCTCCAGGATTTTACCCAGTACAGGCAATAGCCCAATCGGCCTGTATGATTTAGGGTGCGTGTAATCGTCTTTCCCTGGTTTTCTGAGCACTATGACCACTGCCTCCTTCCAGATGGTTGGGAAGTGCGACAGGCTAAGGCATTTGTTCAACAGTGCCAAGAAGATATGTGGGTTGTGAGTAACTGCCGCCCAGCATATGTCCGCTGTTAACCCGTCGATCCCAGGAGCTTTCTTAGGATTGAAGCTTGATGCGGCCCACTTCATTTCTTCTGTCGTGAATAGAGGGTCGAATGCTTCATCATACGCCTCTTCATTTACTCTATTCGCCGACTCTCTGACTTTTTTGTGATCCTCATCATCGTCCTGCGTTTTATCCTCAGGATAAAATGTGTTTGCGAGCATCCTGGCCGACTCCTCACCGCTAAGAACATGGCTTGCTTCCACCAGTGGCGTATCTTCTTGCCTTGTAGCTGTGCGGCCTATCACCCTATAAATACTATCCCACATAGTTTCCCGTTCCTGTTTCCCACAGAATTCCTTCCAGCTTGCTGTCAGAGTGGTTTCCATCTTCTGCCTATACTCCTCTTTAGCTGAGAGATAAATTTCAACGACGAATGATCGCCGTCCCGGTGCGGCACAAGAAATTCTCCTCTTTTTCCTTTTCAGTTCCTCTCTCATTTGAGTCAACTCTTCGGTCCACCAGGGCAATCCTGTCTGCTGTGTTTTCTTCACTATTGGTATGGTCCCTTCGCAAGCCTCCCCTATTGAGTCTGTGTATTTCTCAGTTATTTTGTTTAAATTTTCTATTGAGTCTATAATATCAATTTCTGTTTTGTTTAAATTTTTATGTTCCCAGATTTGGTTTAATTTTTCTTTAAATTGTACCCATTTTGCCTTTTTTGTGTTATATTTTCTTGTTGTTCTTTTTATGTCCATTCCTTTTGATTTTTTCAGTTTAAGTTCAAACAGGATTGCTCTGTGGTCCGAAGTGGTGACATCTCCTGCAAGTCTCCAGTTTGTCACTCGTCCAAGCATGTCTTCTGTGCATACAGTTATATCTACACAGCTGCAGTATCTTTGACCTCCTCTGATGACATCGAAAGTAGGAGTCGTTCCCTGATTCAGGATCTGGATTCCCAACTCATCCAGCGTGCCTCCCAAAGCCTCCCCCCTGTGGTTCACTTCCCGGCTTCCCCACCACGTGTTCCAGGCGTTGACATCCCCCCCCAGTATCACATCCTTGACTCCAATCTCCTCCATAACTTTCTTTAAATGGTCCAAGTCTGGCTCGATAGGCTGTCCACCATCTAGGTACACTGACACGACTCCTATTTCCCATGCTCCTGTCCTTAACTTCGCTACTGCAAAGTTTTCAGTTGTCAGGGTAGGGCACAATGTGAGGTCTATCGTGTCGTCAAAGAGTACTATGGCCGCTTTATTAACCTTCTCGGTTTTCCGCGCACATTGCACTACTCGCGTACCCGCATGGATCTTCATTTCGCCGACACCACCTATGTAAGGCTCCTGGACCATTGCTAACGTCAATTTCCTTTTTCCCGCTTCTATAATTAATTCGGCTGTAGCCAGTTTGCACCTTTGGAGATTTGCCTGTACCACACGATACTGATGGGGTCCCTCTTCACTTATACTGCTTGCCACGTTTTCACTTGGGACCACCTTAGCAATACGCTACGGTGGACCTTGCCATATAGGTTAGGTTGGGTTAGGTTAGGTTAGGTTGGGGTGCGTGCAGAAAACCTCCTCGTGTGCCTTGATTGCTGCTCGTTCCTTTCGAATACGTTCGGGGGAAAGGGCAGCCGTTGGGCCGGTGCACCCTGGGTACAGTCAATATTCTCTCCATGTCGGAGACAATATTGGCTGTGGCGAATTTCTGCGTGGGGGGGCGGAGCTTCATGCTCCTGGGTCGGTTCATCGGGACCGACCAACCGTCATCCACTCCTCCCTCTGCTTCCAGAGGACAGGTTGTTTGGTGACGACGGCGGCGCTCGTTGTGCACTCACCTGCCAACGGGCTAGCAGCGGGGGATCCGATCCTCCTGACTGCATCCGTCGAAATCGTAATCCGTGACGAGATCATGGTCATGTTTTATGACTTGGAACGGGACGAGGATCTTGGCTTAACCGCCCGGATCGCGAGGAAGATAACCTCTATAAAAAATTCCTCTAATACCAAGTTTTGGTGTGCGGCGAGGGTATGAATGGCTGAGGAGTAGTGTCATCTGTAACTTTAGTTATAGGTGGCGCATCAGTCACGAGCGCACCCCCAGCCAGGGTACCAGTGGACCCCCTGGTTGGGTTACAAATTTACACTTACCTAGGGACAGGGGGTGAACCTAGGCGGACTTTTTACATCCCCCACACTCGTGGGACTCATATGGAACCTAATAAAACAAATTCATTGATGAAGGTGCCGACCGTTGTGGTCGAGCGTATGCGGTCGGGTGCGGCGTCGGATACCGACGCTGCGTCTGACAGGATGAGCGTGGCGAGCGTGAGCTCGCAGCGCTCGCGGAAGGAAGAGGGGGTGGCGAGGCGCTGCGGTAAGCGCTCGCCACGCTCCTCTAGCGAGGAGAGCCTGCCGGCACCTAAGGTGCCGACGGGCAGCAATAGACGAGGTCGAGCGGTGGCTGGTAGAGCTGCTGTTCCTTCAGTGGAGCGCGACGAGCGGGGGCGCTTCGCGTCGGTGTCCAGACCCGACACTCCGGCTCCAGTGGAGCACGTAGAGATGTTGGAGAGTGACCCGACTAGCGAGGGCTCCCTGCTCGGGCTTAATAAGGCAGAAGCCAACGCCGCAAAGCGGGCGCAGCGCAAGGCTGTGGCGGAAGACGAGGTCAGCGAGCTGACTCGTCAGATGCTGGAGCGGCGCTCAGCCCGGACGGCTGCCGGAGGGGGCTTGTCGCCGGTGGCATCTTGCCGCCAGGTCTTCGACGGCGTAGATGTGATCCTGAAGGTTGCCACAAAATCCGGCAACCTGAAGGGCACATTCACGCGCGCCCTTAAAGAGGTGGCTGATCTCATCAAGGAGGGAGCTGAGGTCCTCCTTAATGGTTCAGGCTCGGAAAAGACGGCGGAGTTTTGCGAAGAGAACAACCGTCTTAGATCCGAATTGGAGGACCTCAAGCGGAAGTTTGCCAACCTGCGGGAAGCCCCGGGCACCGGATCATCGCCAGTGCCGTTGCTGGCTCCACAGTCGGCCCCATCGTCGACCCCTGCACTTGCGGATGCGGAGGTTGACAAGATCGCTCGCATCTGTTTGTTGCAGTGCGGGCAGATGGTAGGGGCTCGACTAGAGGCCATAGAGCCGAGGCTCCTCCCAGCCGAAACTCTCCGTCCACCGCTCGCTGCGGATAAGCGGAGGAGAGAGGCAGCGGCCAAGGTGGCTGAGCCAAGCCAGTCTGGGAAGGGGGCCACAAAGCCCGCAATGGGGGCCAGAAAGCCCGCAGAGGTGGCGAATAAGCCCGCAAAGGCCACGGCCATTTCCCAGGTGGCGGTTTCCGCGAGTGCTCCCCCGGCGACTGCGCCCGGACCTTCTACGGAGGCCTGGACGACGGTCGTCAGAAAGAAGAAAAAAAAGAAGAAGACGGCGCTTCCAGCTCCCGCAAGAGCACCGGCGCCAGCCAGAAGGAAGACCCAGGGGCCGCCTAGGGTGACAGCCCCACGCTCCGCGGCTGTGGTAATTACTCTGCAGCCCGGAGCCGTCGAGAGGGGCCTCTCGTATAAGGCGGTCCTTGCGGAGGCGAAGGCCAAAGTCGCATTCCCCGACCTTGGCACACCGACTGGCTTCATTCTGAGGCCGGCCATTACGGGGGCGCGGCTGCTACAGGTCTCCGGTGCCGGTAGCAGCGAAAAAGCGGACATCCTGGCCACCAAATTGAGGGAAGTCCTCAACCCGGAGGACGTTCGTGTGTCCAGGCCCATGAAGACGAGTGAGCTGCGCGTCGATGGCCTGGACGACTCGACGACCCCGGCTGAGGTCGCGGCGGCCGTCGCCAGAGTTGGTGGATGCCAACCTGACGATGTGCGTACGGGCGAGATCCGCACCGACGCTTCTGGGCTCGGTGCGATCTGGGTGAAGTGCCCGGTGGCGGCGGCCAATAAGGTCGCCGACGCTGGACGTCTGTTGGTGGGGTGGGTTGCAGCTAGGGTCAAGCTGCTGCAACCCAGGGCTTTGCGGTGTTTCCGTTGCCTGGACATGGGGCATGTCA
Organism: Aporophyla lueneburgensis; assembly: GCA_932294355.1. Taxonomy (NCBI): domain Eukaryota; kingdom Metazoa; phylum Arthropoda; class Insecta; order Lepidoptera; family Noctuidae; genus Aporophyla; species Aporophyla lueneburgensis. The sequence continues at coordinate 29,024,714 of OW028754.1, forward strand.
GGGCACGGTGCACCGCAGAAATAGACCGCAGCGAGCTGTGTTATCGCTGTGGTCAGCCCGGCCACAAGGCCACCCAGTGCTCCGCCGCGCCAAACTGCAGCCTTGGTGCTGCTGCAGGGAGGCCCGCTGGGCACAGAGCGGGTGGCAAAGCCTGTGGCGCGCCCACCAAAAAGGGCAAGAAGAGGAGGCGAAGAAGGGGTGCCAAGGCTGCCGGGGGCTCTTTACCCCCCCCTCAGCCTGGGTGCTCAACGGCCGACTCCCGGCCTAGGAATGGTGCTGTGGAGGGAATGGACTGCGCATAATGGCGCCTTACCATTTCCTCCAGGGCAATATCAACCACGCTGCCAGAGCTCAGGACCTCTTGCTCCAGAGCATGGCAGAGTGGTCGATCGACGTGGCTGTGGTCGCTGAGCCATACTTTGTCCCCCCCAGAGATAACTGGGTGGGAGACCTGGATGGCTCGGTGGCCATAATTGGCAGGGCTCTTGTCAACCCGTCCCGAGGTCACGGCTGGGTAGCCGCCCTCGCGGACGGCATTGGCACGGTTGGGGCGTATTTCTCGCCCAACAAGAGCCTCGCCGACTTCGAGAACTTCCTTGTCGAGTTGGGCGCCGTCGTAGGCCAACTCCACCCTCGCCCTGTGCTGTTGCTAGGGGATCTCAACGCCAAGTCATCGGCGTGGGGATCTCCGGTGACCGACGCTAGGGGCGAGGCGCTGGAAGAGTGGGTGGTCACGACGGGCCTGGTCGTTCTAAACCGGGGCTCGGTCCACACGTGCGTGCGGCAGCGGGGCGGCTCGATAGTGGACGTCTCGTTCGCTAGCCCTGCTGTCGCAAGCCGTGTCCGTAACTGGCGTGTCGCTGTGGGGGTGGAGACGTTGTCGGATCACAGATACATCCGGTTCGACGTCTCCACCCAGACCATCGGCGGCCGTAGTCCATCGGCCTCGCGAATGGACGGCCCGCGCTGGGCGCGTAAGCGCATCGACAGGGAACTTCTCGAGGAGGCTGCAATTGTCCAGGCCTGGAGCCGGGAGTCGGCAACGGACGGACCCGTTGACGTCGAAGAGGAGGCGCTGTGGTTCCGCGGGGCGATGACGCACATCTGCGACGCGTCCATGCCCCGCATCCACACGCAATCAGCGAGGCGCCAGGTGTACTGGTGGTCTGCCGAGATCGCGCGGCTACGTGTCGCGTGCGTATCGGTCAGGCGCCGGTACACCCACTACCGCAGGAGACGTCGTCGGGTCCCTGACGAAGAAGCCGCGCTGTATGAGGTGTACCGCGCGGCGAAGGAGGCTCTGTGGCTGGCCATCGGCGAAGCGAGGACGCGAGCCAGGGAGGAGATGTTGGAGACTCTCGATGGAGATCCGTGGGGGCGCCCCTATCGGGCGGTTCGAGGGAAACTTCGAGCCGCAGCGCCTCCACTCACGGAGAGTCTCCAACCAGAGCTGCTAGAGGAGGTCGTCGCAGCCCTCTTCCCGGCAAGAGCGGAGCACACTCCGCCGCCGATGGCTTTGCCCACGGCCGCAGAGCCTACAGAAGAGAACGCCATCAGCGTCCCAGAGGTGACACAAGGAGAGATGGGGGCGGCCGTGTTGCGGCTCCGGGCCAAGAACGTGGCTCCGGGGCCCGACGGTGTACACGGCTGTGCGTTGGCCCTCGCTCTGAAAGAGCTAGAGCCCCAACTGAGAGGACTCTTCACAGCGTGCCTTGAGCGGGGCCAGTTTCCCAGTTTGTGGAAAACAGGTCGTCTGGTCCTGCTCAAGAAGGCGGGGCGCCCTGCAGACTCACCGTCTGCGTACAGGCCCATAGTGTTGCTGGACGAGGTCGGGAAGCTATTCGAGCGAATTATCGCTGCCCGCCTCGTCCACCACTTGTGCAGAGAGGGGCCTGACCTGGCCGGGAGTCAGTTTGGCTTTCGGCACGGGCGCTCCACCATCCACGCGATATCGCGGGTGAGAGTCCTGGCAGAGGAAGCAGTGTCCCGGGGCGGGGTGATGGTGGCGGTGTCCTTGGACATATCTAACGCCTTCAACACCCTGCCTTGGAGCTGCATTCGGGAGGCACTGCTGTACCATCGGGTGCCTTCCTACCTCTGCCACATCGTTGGGGCTTATCTCGAGGATAGGGGTGTCACCTACATGGGACGTGATGGCGGAAACCAGCGCCGCATGTCGTGCGGTGTTCCACAGGGCTCGGTCGTTGGCCCACTCCTGTGGAACATCGGGTACGACTGGGTGCTGAGGGGCGAGCTTCCGCCGGGCGTGGAACTGACGTGTTATGCTGATGACACGCTGGTCACGGCCCGGGGGAGCTCGTACAGGGAGGCAGCGTTGCTGGCGACGGCTGCGGTCTCACTTGTGGTGAGCCGCATACGGCGCCTAGGCCTGGAGGTGGCCCTTAACAAGTCGGAGGCCATGGTCTTTCATGGCCCCCGGCGGGCGCCGCCGGCCGGATCACACATCGTGGTCGGGGGGTGTCGGATCGCTGTCGAGTCCACCATGAAATATCTGGGATTGGTGCTCGACAGCCGGTGGGACTTCGGCCCCCACTTCCGGCGGCTGGCGCCCAAGTTGATGGGCGCGGCTGGGGCGCTGTCAACGCTGCTTCCCAATCTGGGGGGCCCGAGCGTCGCCTGTAGGCGGCTCTACGTGGGGATCGTGCGATCCATGGCCCTGTATGGGGCCCCAATTTGGGCGGCTGACCTGACGGCCGGCAGCATCGCTGTTCTGCGAAGACCGCAGCGTGCTATGGCCGTCAGAGTCATCAGGGGATATCGCACGATCTCCTACGAGGCGGCCTGTGTACTGGCTGGATCCCCACCGTGGGACCTCGAGGCGAAAGTACTCGCGTCACTGTACCGGTGGCGCGAGGAAGCGCGGGAGCGGGACGAGCGACTGACGGAGCGCCACATGGAGCTTCGTCGGTCGCAGCTCCGCGCAGCCCTGGTGGCGAGCTGGCAGGATAGGCTTTCACGCCCTACCGCCGGCCTCGCCACCGTCGAGGCGGTCCGGCCAGTACTCGGGAACTGGCTCGGGAGGAGGCACGGCTCCCTGTCGTTTCGGACGACGCAGGTGCTCTCGGGGCATGGTTGCTTCGGGAAGTACCTGTGTCGCATAAACAGGGAGCCGGACGCCCGGTGTCACCACTGCGTCGACTGCCGGGAGGACACGGCGCGGCATACGCTGGCAGAATGTGCCGCTTGGGAGGAGCCGCGTCGTGCCCTCGTCTCAGAAGTCGGCAACGACCTATCGCTGCCGGCTGTGGTCGAGTCCATGGTCGGTAGCGAGGAGTCTTGGGACGCGGTGGTATCCTTCTGCGAAACAGTAATGTCGCAGAAGGAGGCTGCGGAAAGGGAGCGGGAGATATCTTCCGCTCACCCAGCCCGCAGCAGGCGCACCGGGCGTCGGCGGAGGGCGGACAACGCCCTCTTCCAGCCCCCCTAAATGGGTCCAGGGGCGACGGATCTGGGGACATCCGTCGCCCCCTATTCCTTAGGACCCGAGATGGTGGCGCGTAGTGTTCCACGCGCGCCTCTCTGTGATGTATGGGGGGGAGTTTAACACCTCACTCCCCCCCAACGTGAGGAGGCCCGCAATGGCGGGCCGGCACCAGTCGGGGATCGCGGAAGACATATTGGTTCCCGTGGTCTCCGACGTAGGTGTGGGACGGAACACCGGGGTGGTTTTAGTCAGTAAGAGTCTGACAGACCCCTCTGCCCACCCCAGGGCGGAGGACATCCATGAGGATTTCCACCTCGAGATCAAAAAAAAAAAAAAAAAAAAAGGTTAGGTTAGGTTAGGTTAGGTTAGGTTAGGTTAGGTTGGGTTAGGTTGGGTTAGGTTGGGTTAGGTTGGGTTAGGTTCTATTGTCCAGGCCTGGAGCCGGGAGTCGGCAACGGACGGACCCGTTGACGTCGAAGTGGAGGCGCTGTGGTTCCGCGGGGCGATGACGCACATCTGCGACGCGTCCATGCCCCGCGTCCACACGCATTCAGCGAGGCGCCAGGTGTACTGGTGGTCTGCCGAGATCGCGCGGCTACGTGCCGCGTGCGTGTCGGTCAGGCGCCGGTACACCCACTACCGCAGGAGACGTCGACGGGTCCCTGACGAAGAAACCGCGCTGTATGAGGTGTACCGCGCGGCGAAGGAGGCTCTGTGGCTGGCCATCGGCGAAGCGAGGACGCGAGCCAGGGAGGAGATGTTGGAGACTCTCGATGGAGATCCGTGGGGGCACCCCTATCGGGCGGTTCGAGGGAAACTTCGAGCCGCGGCGCCTCCACTCACGGAGAGTCTCCAACCAGAGCTGCTGGAGGAGGTCGTCACAGCCCTCTTCCCGGCAAGAGCGGAGCACACTCCGCCGCCGATGGCTTTGCCCACGGCCGCAGAGCCGACAGAAGAGAACGCCATCAGCGTCCCAGAGGTGACACAAGGAGAGATGGGGGCGGCCGTGTTGCGGCTCCGGGCCAAGAACGTGGCTCCGGGGCCCGACGGTGTACACGGCTGTGCGTTGGCCCTCGCTCTGAAAGAGCTAGAGCCCCAACTGAGAGGACTCTTCACAGCGTGCCTTGAGCGGGGCCAGTTTCCCAGTTTGTGGAAAACAGGTCGTCTGGTCCTGCTCAAGAAGGCGGGGCGCCCTGCAGACTCACCGTCTGCGTACAGGCCCATAGTGTTGCTGGACGAGGTCGGGAAGCTATTCGAGCGAATTATCGCTGCCCGCCTCGTCCACCACTTGCGCAGAGAGGGGCCTGACCTGGCCGAGAGTCAGTTTGGCTTTCGGCACGGGCGCTCCACCATCCACGCGATATCGCGGGTGAGAGTCCTGGCAGAGGAAGCAGTGTCCCGGGGCGGGGTGATGGTGGCGGTGTCCTTGGACATATCTAACGCCTTCAACACCCTGCCTTGGAGCTGCATTCGGGAGGCACTGCTGTACCATCGGGTGCCTTCCTACCTCTGCCACATCGTTGGGGCTTATCTCGAGGATAGGGGTGTCACCTACATGGGACGTGATGGCGGAAACCAGCGCCGCATGTCGTGCGGTGTTCCACAGGGCTCGGTCGTTGGCCCACTCCTGTGGAACATCGGGTACGACTGGGTGCTGAGGGGCGAGCTCCCGCCGGGCGCGGAACTGACGTGTTATGCCGATGACACGCTGGTCACGGCCCGGGGGAGCTCGTACAGGGAGGCAGCGTTGCTGGCGACGGCTGCGGTCTCACTTGTTGTGAGCCGCATACGGCGCCTAGGCCTGGAGGTGGCCCTCAACAAGTCGGAGGCCATGGTCTTTCATGGCCCCCGGCGGGCGCCGCCGGCCGGATCACACATCGTGGTCGGGGGGTGTCGGATCGCTGTCGAGTCCACCATGAAATATCTGGGATTGGTGCTCGACAGCCGGTGGGACTTCGGCCCCCACTTCCGGCAGCTGGCGCCTAAGTTGATGGGCGCGGCTGGGGCGCTATCAACGCTGCTTCCCAATCTGGGGGGCCCGAGCGTCGCCTGTAGGCGGCTCTACGTGGGGATCGTGCGATCCATGGCCCTGTATGGGGCCCCAATTTGGGCGGCTGACCTGACGGCCGGCAGCATCGCTGTTCTGCGAAGACCGCAGCGCGCTATGGCCGTCAGAGTCATCAGGGGATATCGCACGATCTCCTACGAGGCGGCCTGTGTGCTGGCTGGATCCCCACCGTGGGACCTCGAGGCAAAAGTACTCGCGTCACTGTACCGGTGGCGCGAGGAAGCGCGGGAGCGGGACGAGCGACTGACGGACCGCCACATGGAGCTTCGTCGGTCGCAGCTCCGCGCAGCCCTGGTGGCGAGCTGGCAGGATAGGCTTTCACGCCCTACCGCCGGCCTCGCCACCGTCGAGGCGGTCCGGCCAGTACTCGGGCATTGGCTCGGGAGAAGGCACGGCTCCCTGTCGTTTCGGACGACGCAGGTGCTCTCGGGGCATGGTTGCTTCGGGAAGTACCTGTGTCGCATAAACAGGGAGCCGGACGCCCGGTGTCACCACTGCGTCGACTGCCGGGAGGACACGGCGTGGCATACGCTGGCAGAATGTGCCGCTTGGGAGGAGCCGCGTCGTGCCCTCGTCTCAGAATTAGGCAACGACCTATCGCTGCCGGCTGTGGTCGAGTCCATGGTCGGTAGCGAGGAGTCTTGGGACGCGGTGGTATCCTTCTGCGAAACAGTCATGTCGCAGAAGGAGGCTGCGGAAAGGGAGCGGGAGATATCTTCCGCTCACCCAGCCCGCAGCAGGCGCACCGGGCGTCGGCGGAGGGCGGACAACGCCCTCTTCCAGCCCCCCTAAATGGGTCCAGGGGCGACGGATCTGGGGACATCCGTCGCCCCCTATTCCTTAGGACCCGAGATGGTGGCGCGTAGTGTTCCACGCGCGCCTCTCTGTGATGTATGGGGGGGAGTTTAACACCTCACTCCCCCCCTACGTGAGGAGGCCCGCAATGGCGGGCCGGCACTAGTCGGGGATCGCGGAAGACATATTGGTTCCCGTGGTCCCCGACGTAGGTGTGGGACGGAACACCGGGGTGGTTTTAGTCAGTAAGAGTCTGACAGACCCCTCTGCCCACACCAGGGCAGAGGACATCCATGAGGATTTCCACCTCGAGATCAAAAAAAAAAAAAAAAAAAAAAAAAAAAAAAAAAAAAGGTTGGGTTAGGTTGGGTTAGGTTGGGTTAGGTTAGGTTAGGTTAGGTTAGGTTAGGTTAGGTTAGGTTAGGTTAGGTTAGGTTAGGTTAGGTTAGGTTAGGTTAGGTTAGGTTAGGTTAGGTTAGGTTAGGTTAGGTTAGGTTAGGTTAGGTTAGGTTAGGTTAGGTTAGGTTAGGTTAGGTTAGGTTAGGTTAGGTTAGGTTAGGTTAGGTTAGGTTAGGTTAACTTTGGGAGGTTTTCGACTGACATCCCACAGTCCAACTGGTTTTCAATATTCAGTCTTTTCAGCGCGTAAACCGGGCATTCAGTTAAAATATGCTGGACCGTTTCGGGTGTGCCAGGCTGGCAGATGCACGATGAGTTCTCTTTGCACCTGAATCGATTCAGGTACTCTGAGAACCCACCGTGCCCCGTAAGCACTTGCGTGATAACACCAGTCGGTATTATTAGCCGAACCACTTTGTAGGAGCTCAACACGTCGGGGAAGAACAATTTTGTGACTTTAGCAGTGGTGCCTTCTTTGTACCTTCGGTTCCATTCGTCAAGCGACCCCATGCGGATTTGCCGCTTGACAAATGAAACCGGGCAGCGGTCATATTCGGGCTTCGTTTTTAGCTTTAGGGCTGCGTCTTTCGCCAGTTCGTCCGCCCTCTCGTTCCCCGCAAGGCCCGCGTGTGCCTTGATCCAGAACAAACGTACAGTTTTGTTCTGGGCTTCAATGGCGCGTAGGTTCTTGCGGGTTTCTACGGCCAGGGTATGCGTTGTGTTGAGGTTAGCTATGGTCTCTAGAGCTGATCTGGAGTCACTATAGATGCCATAGCTTTCCTCATTTCTTCTTTTTATTTCCTCGGTGGCTCTGCATACTGCGAGGAGTTCCGCCTGGTATACAGTACAGTATGGTGCCAGCTTGAGTTTTATGGTTTTGACTTCTGCTGCGCTATCCCATAGTGTTAGCGCTGCTCCAACCTTATTCTCAATCCGGCTACCATCTGTAAATATACGGATAGACTGGTTGTTGTACCTATCGAGTTGTTCTTGATCTACCAAGCTCACGAACTCCACCGCAGTATGTTGCCCCGGGTGAGGAATACTTTGGAAGTCAGCTCTCCGCTCGACCTCTCTGTCCATCAGCTCCGGCGGGGGTACTCCTCTCCTTGCCGCATACAGGGCTGCTGCCTCTTGTATGCGTAGATCTAGTGGCAATATTCCAGCGAGCACCAGCGCTGAGTGGAGAGAGGTCGTGCGGTATGCCCCGCACAGTTTTTGGGCAAAACCCCTTTGCACAGCGTTCAAGTGGCGTTGAACTCCTAGTTTCTTCGCTGCTGAGGCCCAGGCACCAGCTGCGTATGTGATTAAGGGCTCCACTGTGGCAGTGTATATAATTCGGACTATTTCCGGGTGGAGACCCCAACTGACCTTTGCAGCTCTCGACAGTTGGTTGTAGACTCCAAGTGCCTTTTTACAGACATTTGCCGTATGGCTATTGAAGGTCAGCTTGGAGTCCACTGTGAGTCCCAGTAGCTTGATTTCCGAAGACATCCCAATGTCGACCCCTCCCATGGTCAGGTGTGGCGTGTCATATTTAAGCTTTCGTGTAAGCACCATGCCGCAGGTTTTGTGTGGCGCGAATCTGAGCTTATTCATGACACCCCACCCCCGAACATATTCGAGAGCGGCATTGGCCTGTCTTTCGATGTCCAGGGCTGTCTCCCCCGAAAACACGAGCACCACATCATCAGCAAAGGCCTGACAATAGTCACCCCTCTGCGTGAGACCCTCCAGCAATGGGTTCAATATCAGGTTCCAGAATATGGGTCCACCTATTGATCCCTGGACACACCCTTTATTAGTGCCCTTCGCGTACTCCTGGCCAGCATACCTTACCCGGACCTTGCGGTCGCATAGGTAGCTGGCTATCATTCTTCTGAGGTTCGCAGGGCACTTCTCTTCCGCCAGTCTGATCTTTATGGTCGGCCACCACGCACTGTCAAAGGCTCCCTCTATATCCAGTGAAACCATCGTGATGAGCTTCTTCTCTTGGAGTCTGCCTCTCACGTGGGCCATCAGGTCATAGAGGGCGTCTTCCGTGCTTCGCTGTGGCATGAAGCCATACTGGCGGGGACTAATCCGGGGGACCAGGTACCATACCAATCTTCTGACAACCATTTTCTCTAGTATTTTACCCATCACCGGTAACAGTCCAATTGGCCTGTAAGATTTGGGACTTCTATAGTCGTCCTTCCCGGGCTTCCTCAGCACCACCACTGTGGCCTCTTTCCACTCCGTGGGGAAGTGCGTTAGCTGCCAGCACTTATTATAGATGGACAGGTGCAGTTCCATGTCTTTAAATATGACTCTCTGGCAGATGTCGGCCGTAAAGCCGTCCACGCCGGGTGCCTTTTTCGGATTGAAACTCTCTGTTGCAAATCTGAGCTCCTCCGTCGTAAACGCCGGGTCATTGATCTCATTATGGCTCCAGTCGTTTACTCGGTCAGCAAGAGCTCTGATCCGCGAATGATCTGAGTTATCGTCCTCGTCTGTGTCCTCCGGGTAGAACGTTTCTGCCAGTACTTTCGCAGACTCTTCCTGCCCTGCTTCTCTCCCATTCCATATCAACGGCAGATCTTCTTGCCTTTTTGTCGTGTTCTTTATAACCCTGTAAATCCCTTCCCAAACCCCTTCCCTAGTCTGTTTCTGACAGAATTCCTTCCAACTCTCTGTGCTGCACTTTTTAACCTCCAATTCATACTTCTGTTTCTCTTCCAGATACAACGCGACCACACCTTCTCTACGTGACGGCGCAGCGCATCGGATCCTCCTCTTCCTGGTGGCAACATCGTGCTTCATTGCTTCGAGTTCTTCGGACCACCATGGCATGGTAAGTGTTTGGTTTTCTTTTTTCTTAGGAATTGCTTCGTTACATGCTTCTGTTATTATTGATGTGTATTTTCCAATTGTAATATCCAAATTTATTTTGTTATCTATTTGTTCAATTTGTGATTTATTGATTCTATTTTCCGTTTTTAATTGTTCCATTTTTTCATAAAAACGTTCCCAATTAGCTTTTTTTGTGTTGTATTTTCTAGTCGTTCTTTTTATATGTATACCTTTTCCTTTTTGCAGTTTAATTTTAATCATCATGCCATTGTGGTCCGAACTCGTTAGGTCTTCGGCAACTATCCATTCCTCCACCAGGTCAAGCAGGTCTTCCGTGCATAAAGTCACGTCGACGTGGCTAGTTATTCTTCGTCCTCCTCTGATGGTGTCGAAGGTGGGTTTGTTTCCGCAGTTTAGTATGTGCAGGTTCAGCTCGCCGACCATTCCCGCCAGTTCGTCACCTCTATCATCAATAGAACCGCTTCCCCACCACGTACTTTTGGCGTTAGCATCGCCTCCAATGATGGCTTTCTTGGGCTTAAGCTCGTTGATCATTACCGTTAAGTGGTCCAAGTATGGCCCAATGGGTTGATCGGGCTCAAAGTAGTACGAGACGGCCAGCATCTCCCACGCGCTCGTTCGCAGTTTCACCACCATGATGTTGTTGGTGGTGAATTTGGGACACTGTATGACGTCGATGTCATGATTAAACACAACTATCGCTGCCTTTACAGTGCCCCCGCTACGATCAGCGTTCTGATAGACTCTGGCCCCCCCGTACGACCTCATCGCCTTGATACTACCCACATACGGCTCTTGGACCAGTGCAAATGCGATTTTCCGCTTTACAGCCTCGAGCATGATTTCATTGGTGGCAAGTTGTTTACGTTGAAGGTTTGCTTGCGCCGCGATGAGGATCTCAGTAGCTGTCGACTGCACAACCCTAGGGACCACCTTAGCAATACGCTATGGCGGATCGCGCCAGTGAGTCCCATTTTATGCGTATAGGGCAGGCACTGTCAAAGGCGTTATGGTCGGTTCCCACCAGTTTGGCCAGCAGGCAATTGTGGCACTTTGGCGCCTCATCCGCAAGCCGAGACGGGCAGTCAGCTCGCAAGTGGGGGTCGCCGCAGTGGGTACAAAGATCGGCGGGCTGCGTGCACAGTTTCCTGCCATGACCAAAGCGCAGGCAGCGAGTACACTGAACAAGTGGAGACTGGTCCTGCACTCGCACCCTTTGCAGGTCGATGTGCACGCGACCCGCCGAAGTAAGCCTCTGCCACACAATCGGGGACACCTGCAGAATGACGTGGCACATGTGGGGGTTCCTCGTCTTCCGACGGTACTTCACCCCCAACCTCACGTCATCCGCAGGTATGTCCCCGATTAAGTGGGTGTTTTGCCGTTTGAGGGCCTCCGTGACTTCGCCATCTGTGTGGCAGGAGAGGACATCCCTGATGATGATAAGAGGATCCTTGTTTTTGACCTCTTCTGCCATCAGACTGCCGGATTTCCGTATCCGTTCCGTGACCCTGTTCATTTCTTCCTTGGACCTAAACCCAACGACCACCTTTTGGTCTCTCGCCTTGCGCAGTCGCTCTACCCTAGTGCCCTCATTTCGGGCATCAACCGCCGTCCTGAGCTTCTCGATGACCTCCTCACTAGTGTCTTGATCATTCTTAGATGATATGATCACTGAGTGAAGAGGCTCCCGGATGTTTTGCTTCAGGCCGGCGGTGACTTCCGCGAAAGTCGGGCCTTGGTTGGCGACGCTGCGGGGGGCCAGTAGAAGTTGCTCTGATAGATCCTTAGTGTGCTGTTGGCACACCTGCAGTGCTTCTTTGTGGTCCCTGAGGTCTGATACCAGGCTCTGCATCAGCTCCATAGCCGGCCAGTTGGCCTGCTCCGAAGCCGTGGTTAGATTTTTTGGTTCGGCCGCCAGTATGACTTTCGGTGACACGGCAGATACAGGTGAAGGTGCAACGGCGACTTTGCTCCGCTCTGACTCTTTTACCAATTCATAGAGTCTATTGATTGCGTTGAGCACCTCCGTTTTTATCTCCGTCTTGAGATTGCGAGAGTTGCCTAAGTGAAGCTTCGCTTTACTCAGGCAAGCTCTCGCCTCTGCCGTGAGGCTGGGGTAGCCAGAGTCGGGTCTTTTTGTCACCTTTGCAGTATCAGCTGGTACACGGCGCGCTACTGAAGTGCTGGCAGCAGGTGGTGTGGCTTCAAGCATTTGGTTGGCCGGGGATTTGCATTGAAGCTCAACTTTCCCGGCCTCCCATTCACCGATGCTTCGCCTCACACTAGGAAGCGAGGGTCCAGCCTTCTCTGTTGAGCGCGGCGAACCCCTAGGGCTCGCGTCTTTCTTCGCCGGAGTACGGAACATACTGGTGGCTTTGGTGAAGGTGTTGTTCATTCAGGGACCAGTCAGAGGACAGTGAAGCTACCTTTGCGTCCCTGTAAAGGGGGGAAAACACAAAAGTACTTACGTATAAATATAATTCGTCCTACGTTATGACGAGAGTCAATTAAATTAAAAATAATAAATATAAGGGTTAGACAGTCGATGATGCGCTCAAGGACGCAAAACGCGTTTTTATAATAAACTGTCTATAGTTTTAGACGGGACAGGCTTAAAATTAATTTTTGTTCTAAACCAAATTTTGTATCGGAAACAATCGTTCCCTGTCTTATAGACCGCAGGGTGGGTGGGCGGGCAAAATTTTATTTGAGCTAGACGCACGGGCGAGGTGTCCAGAGACGCGTCTCCGCGCGGGCCAGCTAACTACGGCGTTACTTTAGTTTTAACGGAAGGAAAATTTAAAATTAGGGTCCAAAAACGTGATTTTTAAGGGAAAATTTTTGAAAAACTTGTAATAACTCCACCGAACGAGACTCCAGCTCACGGAACGCTCGCCAGAATACAGGTAAGGCAGGTAATATGCTATTTAAACTAATACAATTAGGGTTGACAGTAAGAATTTTGAAATAAAAATGGATATGTGGTTCAGTACAAAAATATTCTGAATTTTTCTAAGTTAATGGCGAAAAATGAAAATTTTTTCGCGTTTTGTCAATTCTTTCAGTAAAAATAGTCAATCGGTACCTAATACAAGCGATTCAGCTGAGAACAGCTTCGAAATGCGACACCTGGTTGCAAAGATATTTCG
>OW028755.1:2500-5000 GCA_932294355.1 Aporophyla lueneburgensis
CCTAACCTAACCTAACCTAACCTAACCTAACCTAACCTAACCTAACCTAACCTAACCTAACCTAACCTAACCTAACCTAACCTAACCTAACCTAACCTAACCTAACCTAACCTAACCTAACCTAACCTAACCTAACCTAACCTAACCTAACCTAACCTAACCTAACCTAACCTAACCTAACCTAACCTAACCTAACCTAACCTAACCTAACCTAACCTAACCTAACCTAACCTAACCTAACCTAACCTAACCTAACCTAACCTAACCTAACCTAACCTAACCTAACCTAACCTAACCTAACCTAACCTAACCTAACCTAACCTAACCTAACCTAACCTAACCTAACCTAACCTAACCTAACCTAACCTAACCTAACCTAACCTAACCTAACCTAACCTAACCTAACCTAACCTAACCTAACCTAACCTAACCTAACCTAACCTAACCTAACCTAACCTAACCTAACCTAACCTAACCTAACCTAACCTAACCTAACCTAACCTAACCTAACCTAACCTAACCTAACCTAACCTAACCTAACCTAACCTAACCTAACCTAACCTAACCTAACCTAACCTAACCTAACCTAACCTAACCTAACCTAACCTAACCTAACCTAACCTAACCTAACCTAACCTAACCTAACCTAACCTAACCTAACCTAACCTAACCTAACCTAACCTAACCTAACCTAACCTAACCTAACCTAACCTAACCTAACCTAACCTAACCTAACCTAACCTAACCTAACCTAACCTAACCTAACCTAACCTAACCTAACCTAACCTAACCTAACCTAACCTAACCTAACCTAACCTAACCTAACCTAACCTAACCTAACCTAACCTAACCTAACCTAACCTAACCTAACCTAACCTAACCTAACCTAACCTAACCTAACCTAACCTAACCTAACCTAACCTAACCTAACCTAACCTAACCTAACCTAACCTAACCTAACCTAACCTAACCTAACCTAACCTAACCTAACCTAACCTAACCTAACCTAACCTAACCTAACCTAACCTAACCTAACCTAACCTAACCTAACCTAACCTAACCTAACCTAACCTAACCTAACCTAACCTAACCTAACCTAACCTAACCTAACCTAACCTAACCTAACCTAACCTAACCTAACCTAACCTAACCTAACCTAACCTAACCTAACCTAACCTAACCTAACCTAACCTAACCTAACCTAACCTAACCTAACCTAACCTAACCTAACCTAACCTAACCTAACCTAACCTAACCTAACCTAACCTAACCTAACCTAACCTAACCTAACCTAACCTAACCTAACCTAACCTAACCTAACCTAACCTAACCTAACCTAACCTAACCTAACCTAACCTAACCTAACCTAACCTAACCTAACCTAACCTAACCTAACCTAACCTAACCTAACCTAACCTAACCTAACCTAACCTAACCTAACCTAACCTAACCTAACCTAACCTAACCTAACCTAACCTAACCTAACCTAACCTAACCTAACCTAACCTAACCTAACCTAACCTAACCTAACCTAACCTAACCTAACCTAACCTAACCTAACCTAACCTAACCTAACCTAACCTAACCTAACCTAACCTAACCTAACCTAACCTAACCTAACCTAACCTAACCTAACCTAACCTAACCTAACCTAACCTAACCTAACCTAACCTAACCTAACCTAACCTAACCTAACCTAACCTAACCTAACCTAACCTAACCTAACCTAACCTAACCTAACCTAACCTAACCTAACCTAACCTAACCTAACCTAACCTAACCTAACCTAACCTAACCTAACCTAACCTAACCTAACCTAACCTAACCTAACCTAACCTAACCTAACCTAACCTAACCTAACCTAACCTAACCTAACCTAACCTAACCTAACCTAACCTAACCTAACCTAACCTAACCTAACCTAACCTAACCTAACCTAACCTAACCTAACCTAACCTAACCTAACCTAACCTAACCTAACCTAACCTAACCTAACCTAACCTAACCTAACCTAACCTAACCTAACCTAACCTAACCTAACCTAACCTAACCTAACCTAACCTAACCTAACCTAACCTAACCTAACCTAACCTAACCTAACCTAACCTAACCTAACCTAACCTAACCTAACCTAACCTAACCTAACCTAACCTAACCTAACCTAACCTAACCTAACCTAACCTAACCTAACCTAACCTAACCTAACCTAACCTAACCTAACCTAACCTAACCTAACCTAACCTAACCTAACCTAACCTAACCTAACCTAACCTAACCTAACCTAACCTAACCTAACCTAACCTAACCTAACCTAACCTAACCTAACCTAACCTAACCTAACCTAACCTAACCTAACCTAACCTAACCTAACCTAACCTAACCTAACCTAACCTAACCTAACCTAACCTAACCTAACCTAACCTAACCTAACCTAACCTAACCTAACCTAACCTAACCTAACCTAACCTAACCTAACCTAACCTAACCTAACCTAACCTAA